>PYXC01000500.1:30000-50000 GCA_015244755.2 Tenualosa ilisha
ATTCTTCACGCCTCACGCTCCACGCTTCATGCTTCATGCTTTGTGCCCTTTGCCATTGGTTCTCAAAGGGGGCCCACTGGGTGTAGACGGAGGTTCCGTGAGAAAGTTCTCTACAAAATAGCATCTAGCATCTAACAGAACAAATGGATTTAAGCCTATATGGCTAATTTTGTGGTGCGTTTATGAGGGGGGTCCTTGGAAAATGCTTCATGAAGGGTCCCTGACCTGATAAAGTTTGTGAACCCCTGCTCTGTGCTCTATGCTTCATGACTAGCGTGCAAGTAGCCTGACAAGTTGTGGGTCCGAATCCCAGCTGCCATCGTTGTGCCCCTGAGCAAGCAAGGCAATTAACCCTAAGTTGCTCCAGGAGAGACTGGCCCTGAACAGGTGATAGTTGACAAAATGTAAGTCGCTTTGGATAAAAGCGTCTGCTAAATGCATAAATGTAAATGTGAATGTTCATGCCTTGTGCCAGCATCACAAACCCTGTGTGGGCCAACTCTCTTCCTGCTTTTGCTTCTGCAGATAATACTAACGCTGGTCTAATCACATGCTGGGAGGCTCAGGAGATCAGCACATGCACTGATATCTGCTCATGTGAGCCTCCAAGTCCCAAGCCAGAGCCAGTGTCTGAGACTTTGTGTGTGTGTGTGTGTCTGTGTGTGTGTGTGTGTGTGTGTGTGTGTGTGTGTGTGTGTGTCTGTGTGTGTGTGTCTGTGTGTGTGCGTGTGTTTCTGATAAAGTGATTGCTCCATACTGTAAGTTTAGCTTCATGCTATCATCTGGCTTCGCAGTATGTTAAACAGGCTGATATAGATAGTCTGCTAAGACTTGGCTGTATGTTAAACAGGCTGATGTAAATGTGACTGTATGTTAACAGCCTGCACTGATCTTATTGCTGTGGTTTGTACTTGCTCCATTGGTCTGATGAAGTGGCATTCTGTGCAAAGAATGAGTGTAAAATGAAGACGCGTTGCCCTACTGTGTGTGTGTGTGTGTGTGTGTGTGTGTGTGTGTGTGTGTGTGTGCGCGTGTGTGTGTGTGTGTGTGTGTGTGTGTGTATTTTAAAGGCTTTTCCCCCTATATCCTTGAGCCTGTTTAAAGCTGCCGGATTATTCAGAATTCCCAATGAAACTTCTAATGTGGAATCAAATAATGTATGTGTGTGTGTGTGTGTGTGTATATGTGTGTGTTTGTGTGTACATATACACTGTCAGGCTTTGATGTCTCTCTGAGAGAGAGTAGGCATCTCTGGAGGAGGGTTAGTCGACTGTCAGTAATCGGCCCCCGACCCCCCAGCAACAATCACTCATCTCCTCGCTCCTCTCAACTCCACATTGCTGTTATTTTTGTTGTTATGTTTTGTTTTTCATTTCGCTTTAACTCTACTGAGATGTCCCTCAATCAGCACTACACCATTTGCCATCTCTTTGTGTATGTGTGTGTGTGTGTCTTCTTGTGTGTGTTTTTTTTTTATCTGTATCATTGATGTGTTGTCATTAGTGTCTGTGTGTCTGTGTGTGTGTGTGTGTGTGTGTGTGTGTCTGTGTGTTGTTTGATGTGTTGTCTTGTGTGTGTGTGTATGTGCGTGTGTTCTTGTTGATATGAGAATGGAGAGAGTGTGTATATGTGCATGTGTATCATTTGATGTTTGTTGTCATTTGGATGTGTGTGTTTGTGTGTGTGTGCGTGTGTGTGTGTGTGTGTGTGTGTGTGTGTGTGTTGTTTGATGTGTTAATATATGCAGTGGAGGAACTTTTCTCCATCAGCAGCGTTTGAGCTGCTATTTCGTTTTAAAATCCCAAACACGCCCAAACAAGAGGCAGTGCTGTTTACTTCTGTGGTTCTCCAAATAGACTTTTTATCACCACTCTTACCAATGCCATGCTCTGGCTCTGGCGTGAAACACTGTGGAATCTGCCCAAATGGCAGATGCCACTGCCCCACACCGCTAGCAGAAGCGTAATTGGTAGCCCTGTGCCGGGCACAATTACTGTTTTTCACTGCTCGCTTTATTCGTTTCATTCCTTCTCTTAGTGTTTAGAGTTGGCATCCACCCGTCTCTGAGAGACGTTTGTGCCAATTACAGGGCTCAGTGTTTTACCCTCCTCCCCCCTTTCAGACTCCTGTTATTCTGCAGCTCTCCCATCCATGCACGATGAGATGGGTACCAAATATGTCCATCACTGACTAAAACACACACATTATGTACCAGAAGCACCCATCCAAATCTGTCCATTAACAACTAAACACAGCTCAGGAACCAAAGACACTTGTCCAATAACTCTGGTTATGAAGCAAACACTCGTCATGCCCCAGAAACACCCTTTATGAACCAAACACACCAATCAGACACCAAACACACCCATCCAAATATGCCCATCACCAACTAAACACAGCTCAGAAACCAGAGACACCTGTTATGAATCCTTTATGAACCAACACACCTTCATGAACCAAATACACCCTTCAGAACCCAAAACAGACTCACATCAGTCAACTAACACACCCATTACCAACTAAGCACAGCTTATGAACCAAACACCCCTGTCAACACGCCACACACTGTCGTCACACACCAAACACGTCACCAAACGGCCGTCACTAGACATGTTAATACACGTGGGATGCATTTCTTTTTTTATTTTGATTCTTTACCTCCGCCAAGAAGGTCATGTTTTCACCGGCATTTGTTTGTCTGTCTTTGTTTGTCTGAGTGAAAAAATTACTCGAAAATTTTCAGAGAATGTGGGTATTCGGACAAGGAGCAGATTATTTAAATCTTGGTGGTGATCTGGAGCACCGTGTGTAATCTGTATTGTGCCAGTGACCGTACACGGCCTTGGCGGAAGTCTGCGTTCTCCGAGTGCTTTTCTAGTTGATTCATGATCTGATTTTGATTCATTATATGTAGCGTTTGATAAACAACAGTTAATACATGCGGTGTGGTCAATACACAGGTGTGGTCAATACACAGGTGTGATCAATACACAGGTGTGATCAATACACAGGTGTGATCAATACACGGGTGTGGTCAATACACAGGTGTGATCAATACACAGGTGTGATCAATACACAGTTGTGGTCAATACACAGGTGTGGTCAATGTTGTGGTTTACAGCTTATTCAGGAAATCACTGTGAGTACAGGCAGCAGGTTAATTTTCCAGGCTGAATGCAGGCTTCCCTCTCCCCCTCAAAGACCAACACATGTCCAGCCGGTGGTTACTGGTCCACAGTAAGGGAGTGGGATCCTATTGAGAGGATTTTGAGTTCACTAAGACCAGCTGCTGTTAGAGGTTATCCCTGCCTGCACACCTCTCCATTTATATCACACTCCAATCAAACAAAGAACAGCGTGCAAACACTCACACACAAAATGGTTTTGATTTGTCACCACCAGACTAATCGGACACACACACACACACACACACACACACACACACACACACACACACACACACACACACACACATACGCACACAAGCACACACACACACATACAAACAGTAGCAAGTAGAGCAGCCATGCACCAGGGATCTGCCTCAAACACACACACACACACACACACACACACACACACACATAGAACCCTGCTGCACACACCTGCATCAGTTTCTCTCTTCCTTCAGTTCCTACTGTCAGGTGTCTTTCAGGGACAGCTCAACTAACTTCCCAGGTGTGATGAAACTTTGCAAGATCTGTGTGTGTGTGTGTGTGTGTGTGTGTGTGTGTGCGTGTGTGTGATTTGACACACATCATGGTGCAGTGCGGCACAATGTGCAGTGTGGCGCAGCGCTGCGGCTCCTTCTAAATATTGCAGTGATGACAAAGTGTGTTGTCGGTTTCCGTGGCGAGGCAGCGGAGGGAAGCAAGGCGACCCGTCTGGGCTGTGAAAACGCCTGTCTGGTGATGTGCTAAATTAAAACCTGCGTCTGAAAAGCAACCATGGCACTCCTCCCAGCATCTCTCTCTCACTCTCTCTCTCTCTCTCTCTCTCTCTCTCTCTCTCTCTCTCTCTCTCTGTCTCATTCTATCTTCCTCTCTTTCTCTTTCATGTCTTATCCACTCTCTCTTTCTCACTTTCTCTTTCTCCATCTCGTTCTCTCCTCTCTCAATCTGTCTGTCTCTCTCGTTCTTTTTCACTCTTCCTATCCATTTCCTCTCTCTCTCTCTCTCTCATTCTCTCTCTCTGTCTCATTCTATCTTCCTCTCTTTCTCTTTCACTTTTCATCCACTCTCTCTTTCTCTCTCTCTTTCTCTTTCTCCATCTCATTCTCTCCTCTCTCAATCTGTCTGTCTCTCTCGTTCTTTTTCACTCTTCCTATCCATCTCCTCTCTCTCACTTCTTCCCCTCCTCCTGTCTCTGTTCATAATGTAGAGGAGCTCATTTGGCAATGATTACCTCTCCAAGTGGAGCTGAACGTTCTAGAATGTTGAGTGGTTGCCAGGCGTCACTCGTGATCTGCGGAGCGTGATCTATGGGATGTTGTACCTGCATTGCTCTCCATCAGCAGAATAAGGGAGGTGTTCCAGCACACTGATCTCCAGGCCCTGTCAGCGTATCGTGCCTGATGGCCTCCCCGCCCCTCTTAGGCCCATGATATCAGCGCCATGCCAAATACTGCCAGATATATGGATTTGCTTTGCAACGGCCGTGAAAAAATGTGTGTCGGTGCTGTTTTTGGAAGCCTCTCCTCTCAGCTCTGCGATCTCTCTCTGCACCTTAAACCAGCTGAGAATGGTGCTGATTAAATGGCGAAACTCAAAGTGTGTGTTGAGTTTATTTTAGTGTGTTCATGTAATGAGTGTTCCTTTAACGCCCACACACCCTTCTTTTAAATCCTGCCCTCCTGCATCGTCTCTCCCTGCCCAGGAACCGTTTCCACCTTCATTTTTATCTCAGTCTGTCTCTCCATCTCCTTCATCATCCATCTGTCTGCCATCCTCAATTCAGCCTCTCTCTCTCTCTCTCTCTCTCTCTCTCTCTCTCTCTCTCTCTCTCTCTCTCGCGCTCTCGCTCTCTCGCTCAACCTCCCCCTCTCAAATGTCTTTGATGTAATGTTAAAATGCTGTCAGTGTAATGTTCAGTACCTTTGATATTCTAAATGTCTTAAATGTTAAACGTCTTTTTATGTGGTGGTTTAGAGTTTAGAGTTGGCATCCACCCGTCTCTGAGAGACGATTGTGCCAATTACAGGGCTCAGTGTTTTACCCTCCTCCCCCTTTTCAGACTCATGTTATTCTGCTGCTCTCCCATCCATGCACGATGAGATGGGTACCAAATATGGCCATCACTGACTAAACACACACATTATGTACCAGAAGCACCCGTCCAAATCTGTCCATTAACAACTAAACACAGCTCAGGAACCAAAGACACCTGTTATGAATGAAACACACCAATCACGCACCAAACACACCCATTATGAACCAAAAGCACCCATCTGAATATGTCCATCACCGACTAAACACAGCTCAGAAGCCAAACACACCAATCACAGACCAAACGCACCCATTATGAACCAAAAGCACCCATCCGAATATGTCCATCGCCGACTAACACAGCTCAGAAACCAAACACACCAATTACAGACCAAACACACCATTATGAACCACAAACATCCATCCAAATATGTCCATCACCAACTAACCACAGCTCAGAAACCAAAGACACAGATACTCTAAATGTCTTAAATGTTAAACGTCTTTTTATGTGGTGGTTAAAGTGTGTGGTGCAAATGTTGAGTGTCTGCTGGAAGGTCAAATACCTTTTGCTTAATGTCAAATGCCCTCAGTTTAAAGCCAAATGTCATTGGTGAGATGTAGAATGTCTTTAGAGTAAGGTTGAATATCAGTGGTGTGATCAGTCTCTTTCTCCGTTGTGCGACCGGTACGCAAGATGTGTGTTGAGTTTATTTCAGAATACTGACATTCTTCAGTGTGTTTTAGAGCACTGATATTGAGTATTCTGCATTCAGCAGTCAGCATTCTGTTTTAGAAAGATGATATGTGTGTGTATTTCCCAGGATACTGATATAGTGTGTGTGTGTATGTCTGTGTGTGTGTGTGTGTGTGTGTGTGTGTGTGTGTGCGTGCGTGTCTGTGTGTGTGTCTATGTGTGTGTATGTGACCAGGATGCTGATATGTTGGCTGGAGATGAGGAGGATTGGAGGAAGCTGAAGGAAGCCCTTCCCTCCCTGGAGTGCCTGCAGACGGAGCAGAGTATCCTTCCCCGTCCCTCCGCCTGGCTCTCAGAGGGCCGAGAGGACACCGCTGACCTGTCTCATTGTGTTCTGCTCTGGGGGTGTTCTAACCCCATGGTGCTCTGGTCTTCTCCATTCACTTCTACTTTGCCTTGTTTTATTTTCTTTTTGGTTCTCCCCACTACACTACCCTGCTAGGCTCTGCTGCTGCGTTCTTCCTCGGTTCCACCTCTCATTGGTTCAGTGTTCCTCCTGTTCCTCCTCCTACTCTTTAGACCTCCTTAACTGTCCTTCCCCCAGAGTGGGCAGAGTTGTTGAGTGAGGGCCGGTCCCTGGTGGACAGACACACAGACACAGTCCCAGACACAAACGTCTACATGCTGCGACTGCTGGACCTGCTACTGGACGCCTGTATCAGTCTGGGCCAGTATGACACTGCCCTGCAGTTTGGCACCAGAACCCTCCAGCCCTACAGGTCAGACTGGGCTTCATCTGTGTCCTCTGCTTCTCCTCTGTTCTCTGATGAGATTCTCCTTTCCCCCTCCCTTCACTCTCCCTTCTTTTCCTTTCCTCTCTTCTTCTCTCCTTTCTTTTCCTCTTCTCTCCTTTCTCCTCCTCTCATCTCTCCTCCCCTCCCTTCCACTGTCCTGTCCTCTCCTCTCTCCTCTCCTCTCCTCTATCCGAGTGTGGAGTGCTCCGCTCCTCTCCTCTCTTAACCTCTCTTATCCTCTCTTCTATCCTCCTCCCTCTTTTCACCTCTCTCCTCTCTTCAGCTCTCCACTCTTCTCTTCTATCCTCCTCTTCTTTCTTGTCCTCTGTGCTCTATTCCCCTCTGTACTGTTTTCTATTCTGTTCTACTTTGCCTGTCACGAAATCTAATTAATCTAACAGTATGGCATGTTGGCTTACGCTGTAAAGCCTATTCATTCATTTGTTTATTCATTCATTCATTCATTCTTTCATCCATCCATCCATCCATTTATCCATTCGTTCATTCATTCATTCATCCATCCATTCGTTCAGTCATTCATTCATTCATTTGTTCATTCATCCATTCATTGCAATGCAATCATTTACACACTGGGTTATTTATCCACTGGCTTCCACCATTTCCCTCCCTGAGAGCTCAGTCTCCTGCCTTCTTCTCTGTGCACGGCTCCAAAGCCTCCACCCCATAAATGTTTAACACTGTCAGAGCTCCGCTTTAATAATAGATCACACTAGAACACCCTGGGCAGGCTACCTTAATCCCCCACAACACACACACACACAAAACACACTCACACACTCTCACTTTCACCCATTCAACAGAATCCAGGTCTCACTGGGTGGAAAATGTATCTGAAAGTGTGTGTGTGTTTGGCGCAGTAACGTACTCAAATCACTGTTCATGTGGGTTTTCTCCTAACTCTGGCCTCAAGGAAGATGCTGTGGTAAACAACAGTGAAGAGGAATCAGTTTGCAGATAGAAAGGTCTGGTGGAAGTGGGATTGTCTGTGCAGTTACGACATAAGTGTGGTCACCACTACTGTGAGAGATAGACAGAGAGAGAAAGAGAGAGAGGGTGAGAGAAAGAGGCTTAACACTTCTTTACTCTATCAGTTTTTGAATATTTGAGTATTACAGCCAAGACAATATCGACCAATAGTACAGCGGAAATTTAAAACATACAATGCATGCCAAATCAACCTAAGTCATAACTTGAGAACCAGAGAGAGAGAGAGAGAGAGAGAGAGAGAGAAAGAGAGAGAACTGTGAAGGAGTCCAGAGTCACATACCCATCCCACAATGCTACCCAGAACACTTCTCCTCCATGTCCTTGCCCTATCAGTGACATGGCGGTTTGCGTGCGTGTCGGAGAAGATTCCAGAGAAGAATCTCCCCACATTCTCACAGCAGTCAGGCTTCTTGAGTTTCCCTTTTTTTACCCCAAGTGGTTTTTTTTTTCTTCTTTTTTTTATCCTTCACTCTCCTTTTTTTGTGGGATTCAATTTGCGGCGGGTAGGAAAGCCGTTCCTAAGAGGCACCCAGAATAAAGCGCACCTTGGGGCGAGACACAAACAGATTATTGACTGCGAGCCTCAGCACGTCAGTTTGCGGCAGGCACAATGCGGGGGGGAAGCTCAGTGGCTCCATGGAAATGAGTGGGAAACTGAGAGGACTCCCTCCTCACAACATGACAGGGCTTACAGTGAGGCAAACATAAACACACACACACACACACATTTTCTTTTTTCCCACCATTTTTTTCTGCTGCTATTTACAGTGTCTTCCTTGCCTTATGCTATTCTATGGGGTAAACATTATGGCTCCCATGTGCCATACTCTAAGCACTGTGGTGTCCAGAGGACACTGGAATTCCCTCGAACACACACACACACACACACACACACACACACACACACAGTGCTGCTCCAGTGCAGGACAGATGGAATGCCATCAGTGTGATGCTACTGTCACATCAACATCGCTTACACTACAAGTCTATTCAGATTGCATTCAGGAAACTGGGGCTGTTTGTGTAGTTCTCATCACATATGATGCATGTCAGACTACTGAGGATGGTGTGTGTGTGTGTGTGTGTGTGTGTGTGTGTGCGTGTGTGTGTGTGTGTGTGTGTGTGTGTGTGTGTGTGTGTGTGTGTTTGTTAGTGTGGGTTTGTGTTCAGTGTCACTCATGCAGATAATGGTTGTTTTTCCCAAAGCCTTTTCTCACTTGCGAGGGGGCTGGTGATGTGGTTGTAGTAGGGTGTTTGTTACGACCCATCACCTCGATCTTCTGAATGCAACGCACCACAGACTCACACATACACTGCTCCTGAGCACACTATAATGGTCTGTCAGGTGGTGCCACTGAAGCATTACCACATCTGCTAGTCCCCCTCCCTGGCTTCAGCTGAACTCTGAGGCAGATCAGACCCGGTTCCAATCAGGATCTTCTTGTGGTTTAGTCTGGCTAATGGTTCTAGCCCTGATGCAATGCGGTTCTAGTGCCACTGCAGTTCCAGAGCCTGGCTAATGATGGATCACCTGCCTCTGTTCTCCCTGCAGCAAAGTGCACTCCTCTCTCTCTCTCTCCCTCTCTCTCTCTCTCTCTCTCATACATCCTCTTTTTTTCTCTCTTTCTGTTAAACGCACACTCTCTTTCTCACACCTCTTTCCTCACCTCTCTTCAGACTATTTCATGCATCTCTCTCTCGTTCTCTCTCTCTCTCTCACTCTGTGTCTCTCTCTCTTTTCATTTGTTTTTCCTTGGTTCTCATTCTCTCTCACACACTCTCTCTCTATCTGTATCTCTCTCTCTGTATCTCTCTCTTTCTTTATCTGTCTTTCCTTCTCTCTCTCCCTCTCATCTCTTTGTGCACCTCTAGCGTGCTCCTAACCCCCTGCGTTGCTTGAGTAAGCGTGCAGGTTTTCTCATCACCATGCTTGTTTTACCCATGGTGCAGTTTCAGGCCCCGAGGCACTGGAGTGTTTCTGCTCCTGCCTGTTTAAAATGATACCCAAGGAAAAAAAAAACACATTTCGCAGCTTTTGTGCAAGTGTCAGTCCAAGCGGTGGGGTCCAAACGAAGCTGGACAGGGTTCCATTACTGTTCCTTTCAGACGGCCGTCCTCTTCTCTCTTTCCTGACGTCTCACACCGTGTGGACGCATCGCAGTTAATAACAGCCTCGACCCGCGTGCCCAATTATTTCTGGAATTGGCTTCACTTATACTGGAGTGGGCCTGGGCTCCTCCTGCCGAAGCAATTATTATGAGTGGTCCTGCTTCTCACAGCACCCTCACACTCTCTCACACACACACTCATACTCTCTCACACACACACACACGACCCCCTCCAAACCTCTCATCTTCTGGTCTTCAAGGGGGTTTTTGGAAGTGATACCAACTGCGCTTAGAGCAAGAACAGCCATCTGACAAGCTCATAACAGATTCTTCACATCAGAGCGAGAGCTGCAACTACCAACCCACCCCCCCCGAAACACACACACACACACACACACACACACACGCGCGCGCGCACTTGCACACACGTACACTCCCTCTCTCTTTCTGCTGAAACCCCAGTGTGATGGAGACCAAACAGGTCTTTGCATTTATGCTAATGTCATTCCTACGATTTGCCAGGAAGTAGAATGCATGCATGTTTTGCATATTTAAAACTATTTATTTATCTGTTCATTGCCCTCGGCTGTTGCCAGTTAACTACGTGTTGTCATATATTTATTTCCGTGCGATTCAGACCAAAACTATAATCAGATTACGCATCTTGGCTAAAGTCGTGAAATTGATTTAATTGCTTTACGGCTCAATTTATGCAAAAGCATTAATTAGTGTAGCGTTTTAGATCTCCGCTGACGATCATTCATAAGATAATTAAATCAATACCATGGCTACTCATTACTGATGTATGGCAAGTGCACAGTGCTATACTTTGAACTTCTCTTTAATCTTGCAATTAATATTTAAATTCGCAGCCAGCTCTCACAAGAACTAATTGCGAAGGGAGTGACAACTTATAGAATTTAATGTGCTATGTGTTGACTAATTGGTTAATTATCACCACATTTTATTTTAATTAGTAACTGTAGCTGTGTTTGGTTGATTTGAACTCACTCATTTATGCATTTTACATTCTCTCTCTCTGACTCGCTAGTAAACATTGTTGTTAACCACTTATTTTTCTTTCTATATTTGCTCTGACTTTGGCATCATGGCATTGACTAAGTTAGCAGTTCTATCCGCTGCAGAGGGATGTATATGAGTGTCTGAACTGAAGAATATCATATCCCCATTCTCTCTGCTGTGCGGCGCCACTTCAGAGGTGCTGTCGGAGGTGCAGTCAGAGATGTGAAGTGGTTTCCAAACATGTAAGACTTGTTTTAACATGTCAGTTAATGTGTCTTCACAATCCACTAGCTGTACCTTCTCTGAGGACGAAAACAATCTTCTTAAAATGCCCTGACTCTGTGGACTGGGAACAAAGTAGTGGGAGGGGCAATCAATCCTGTGGGCTCCTTTCTTTGGTGTGTTTTGATAGGTCTTTGGTTCATATATAGCAATGTTTGTAGGACTAAACAATCTGCTAAAACATTTAAACATAAATACAAACATAAACATTGTGTGTTTGGTGTGTTTTGATAGATCTTTGGTTCATACATAGCAAAATTTTTGTGACAAAAGAATCTGCTAAAACATTTAAACTTAAATAGAAACATAAAATACAGTAAGTATAAGTATATATACTCTTTTGTTCCCTTGAGGGCAATGTCATCCAGCATTGCCAACTGTTCCTTTAAGGTAGCCTGCAGCAGCTAAGATCTATGTTGGCATCTGAGTGTGAGTGAATTAACATATCTTTGTGATTTGGCACAGGTAAAGATAAAAGATAGATTTAATCAGCACAGTTCCCAAAATTGTGCTTGCGTTCCCTGATGAGGTTATTTGATATGGCATCCTACATCTTGTTGTAGATGCAGTTCTTTAGTTGAAATCATTTACACACACCCATGCTACCTCAAACTTGTCTCAGAATAAAAAAAAGGAATCCTCCTAATATGCAGATGTGCTTACAGATGGTGCTGTCGTGACTTGAAACAGTATTGGAAGAAATATCCAGCTGTTTCTTTTCTATTCAAAATTATAATTGACTCTGGATTGTATCTGCAGGCAGACCAATCTTTTAAAACAAAGCCGAAGCAGATTTTGTTAATTCCTTTTGTTAAACGTGTGCATATGGAGGATGTTAAGATGTCAAGATGAGTCCTCTGTTGTTATATCATGGAGAAAGAAAACATTTAGGCTAAATGTTTTCTTTTGCTCTGAAATTGAAATCAAAGTTTTTTCTGCTGAAATGTGTGCACGTCTAGTGAATAGGCCTAGAAATCAAAGTCACCTCACATGACAGGTTTTCAAGGGTCATTTCAAGGTCGGTCTATGTCCATGCTGACTGTTATAAAGAATTTTATATAGAGAACCACTTTCCAATCCATATAACCTGCCTGGAACATTCTGATATAAACCCCCAAACATTGATTATAATATTAAAATATTCTCTTGGTGCCCCTGTCAGTGCCTTGTCAACCTTCCAGTTACCCTAACCTTGAAATTCTAGCTCATGTTTAGCTAGCTTTTGATTGTGAGTTTTGTTTTTAAAGACATTGCAAGGACAATGGTTGGGCAAGCTGGAAAATGTTGCTGATGTAACAGGAAGTTTGTCAGCCAGTAGAAACTTGTGATGTGCATTGAGCGCATTCAAGCGTTACTCTGCCATAGGGTACACAAAGCAAGGTCCATGAAGACATGATTAAGCATGTAAGGTCCAAGTTAAGTCAAAGATAAATCCATAGACTTGGCTGACCCAGTTCAGAGCCCTAACATGAACCTCATCAAACTCTTTTGGCATGCACAACTGGATGCTGTGAACCTTATTGTGAAAGACCATTGCTTGACCTCCCACATTCTCTTCTGGATAATTGGATAAGACACAGACACACTGCAAACTCTCGTGGAAAACCTCTCCTGAAAATGGAGGCTGTTATAGCTATATGAAAGGGATATTGTAAAGCCTCCTCTGGGTTTAATGGACAGGTGTTTCAATACATGTGATCAAATAGTGTTCTTTTTAAAGGACATAAAAATAGGACACATAAAGTCCTTATGCATGTATTTCTCTGAGTGTGTCATACTTTATAAAGGGTTTATAAACAACTTATTAAATGACAGACTTTATGTAGCCTATATATTTTCTGAGTTTGTGACACCTGTGCTAGCTAGTTTCTTTTTCTTTTTAAAAGAGCCCATAAAGACCTGATGTGCGTTTATGTGTGTCATACCTGGTCATCCTTTTTATTAGTGTATGCTCTCCTGAGTGTGCTATAGCTGATACTCCTGTCGATCTGACCCAGTTTGAGTTCACTGTGAGCTCTTTCTGTCTCTTTCTCTCTCACACTTACTCTCTCACTCTCTCCTTCTGTGTGTGTGTGTGTGTATATACACTGAACAAAAGAGGGAATGACTCCACAGCTTCCTCCCATCCTGCTGCTCTGCTCCTACCTGCAGGTGTCCTTAGCATTAGCGTTAGCATTAGCATGGCATTTTATGTACCATTTTATACGGCCAACACACATTAATCAACACTACTGTAGATGTGCCAGTACTGGCCAGCTGGCTGATTCTTAACAACAGTCCTTTGGAAAGATGTGTTAACAACCACTGGTCGACTTGGCTAGTAGCTCTTGGAAGCCAAGGCTTGGAAGACAATAAAAGTCTATTGACAAAAAAAAAAAAAACACACACACAAATAGAAAAAGGGCACCATCAAAAGGAATGTCACCAACACTAATGCAACACACCAGCCATGTGGGCTGACAAAAAGCATACAAGACATTCACACAACCCCCATAAACACAGCATGAATGCTGATATCCCTTTCCTGCCAATGGGCATAGATAGGATTAGAAACAGGTAGGATTTCAATGTGTGTGTGTTTTTCATTATTTTTTAGTAATCAGATTATGACACTAGTGTTAGCATTAGCCTAGGCTAACCTAAGTGACTGCAGTATCATTAGCAGTGGCTAACATAGCAGCTCATTAACAGTGCATTAAACCTTGGACTTGGTGTCAGTGACAGTGTGCAGTCATTCATTACTACCTGTGGTTTTAGGTGCCTATGCTGTGCCTGAAGAGAAATATGAGTACCTCAATTATTAGCACTGATGTTAGCAAAGCAGTACTTTTTGGGTTATATCTTTCAAGTGGTTGTGATGATAAATGGTCAGTAACTGTGTGTGTGTGTGTGTGTGTGTGTGTGTGTGTGTGTGTGTGTGTGTGTGTGTGTGGCAATAATATGTTTTTATGTTTGTGTACATATAGACATGTCTCTGTATGTGTGCGTGCACTATCTGAGTACATGTGGTCTGTGTGTTGATGTTTATTTTAAGATAGGTCAAAGTTTATCTCTCATGAAGGTCACCCTTCAACTCACTCCTTTGATGCCAGGATGGGAATTACCTCTGTGTGTGTCTGTGTATGTGTGTGTGTGTGCGCACTCCACTAAAACCCTGACGAGCTGTTCTGTAATTAGTGTGGAAATGTCGGCCATTAGGACGTTGCAGTGCAGTGCAGTGGAGAGGAACAGGGACGCCATGCCGTCATGGCCGCTGGGCTCATCCAGAGGTGGCGGGGAGAGGAGAGCAGATGAGGAGAAGAGAGGGGATTGTGGACGAGAGGAGATGACTTGGGACCAATTGGCTCAGATATATATATATATATATAGCTAAACTGTAAAGAAATGAGAGGAGAGAAGTTGTCCACATCTGGAGAGGAGAAGAGAAGAGGGGAGGCGACAGGGGAGGAGAGCTTGGAATCAACTGCCTTAGATATGTAGAGCTGAATGAGAAAAAGTGTGGAGGGAGGAGAGGGGAGGGTAGGAGAGGAGAGGACATGAGAGGAGGGCTTGAGACATACTGCTTTAGATATGTAGAACTAAATGAGAAGTGTAAAGGGAGGAACGAGAGGAGAGGACAGGAAGAGAGAAGAGGAGAGGAGGAGAAAGGGGGTGGGAAAGGAGGAACAGAGCTGGGAGCCTTTTATCCACCTCTGTCCCACTCACCTCTTTTCGACGTCCAATTGGGGACTCTGCCCTACTTACTGGGTTCACTGGAACACCCAAGATGTGTGGGACGAGAGTGTGTGTGTGTGTGTGTGTGTGTTAAGGGGTCAAGTTATTTTGCATGATAACATGTGTATGCAATTATGTTTTCATAATTCTCTGATTTTGATTGGATGCTTTCTGCTGTTTGTGTGTTTATACTCTTTTATGCGTTTCTGCTCTTCAGGAAAAAGGGAAAAAAACATCAGCTAAAACATCTGAAAAGTGGCAGCTGACAGATGGCAAAACTAAAATGTATTTTACTCCTCTGAGACATACAGCAGCCTGGATTGAACAAAGTGGACATTGTTCCACTTCTGAATTTCTTTTTCTAGTATTACGTGCTCATCAGTCAGCTCATCACCTGTGTAAGGGATTTTTTTTTTTTTTTTTTTGATTTTTCTTCCTCACAGATGAGCGAATGGCTCTCTAGCGTGATGGAGTTTGTGCTCTGCTTCACTGGCTGTCAGTAATCTGTGTTAGACCAGGGCGTTCTTTAAAACTGCTCACGTGTGTGTGTGTGTGTGCATGTGTGTGCATATGCATGTGCATGTCTCCATGCCCATGCAGATGTGTGTGTGTGTGTGTGTGTGTGCATGTATGCTTGTGTGTTTGCACGTGTATGCTGAGGGCATTCTTTTAACCTGTGTCATGCTCCTGTGTTTTTAGTCTGTATGCAAACAGCAGTCCTGTGTGTCCGATGGGGGCTGCAGGATCCAGGTGAGTCTCACCTGTCAGAAACACACCTGGGAAAGCAGAGAATAGTACAAAGAGTCAAGGAAAGGTGTTTGTATTCAATGACTAAATCCCAATGCCTCCCTTACCCAAAACCCTCAAAAACTTAAATGGCATGAATCAGCCAATCATGAAGTTCATTCATATCAGTTGAATCTCTGAGGATTCAGGGCTTAGAGCTTGGGTAAGGGAGCATTTGGATTCAGCCAGTGTGTTTATATACTCAAGGCGTTCATACTGAAGTTTAATAGCCTCACGTTTGGTTTTTGTTTTTTTGTATGTAATTTCCCAGTCACAATATTTGTCTTCCCTCAACAGTGGAAACAGCAAAAACTGTGATTTTTTTTTTAATCTTTTTTTTTTGTCAGAGTTGGCTTGCCTTTTAAATTCATGACAGTCATGTAACTCGATACTCTCAGACACGGGGGAAAAGGCATCTCGGTTCCGTGCAGTTCTGTTATCAGTTCTGTGCTCTCTCATCAGCTCAGCTATGAAAAAAATGTAAACAAATTCCTGTTTTGCTCTCAGACCTCAGGGGGCCTTGGCTCTTTAAACCCCCAACTGTTTGGAGAGAGATGCTGCCAGGATGGAACTTGCCTTGGTTTGTGTGTGTGTGTGTGTGTGTGACTCCTGCTTCCTCTGATACATGAGTTACCAAGAGGCGTGATCAATGTTATTTCTAATTCCAGTCTCACAGACAGACATCCAACTCAAGTTTATTGGGCTGTAATCTGTCAAGAAGAATTTGGCTGTTCAGTATTGGGTGTGCCATGGTTTGGCTATCTGGAGAGTCCAGGGATCATAGTGCAACAGATGTTTGTGTCATTCTCATTCTCACTCTTCTCTGCCTGCATGGCATGGCGTGTGTTACTCCCCTTACACACACACACACACACACACACACACAAACACATACACACACACACACACACACACACACACACAGTTTGGTAATCTCACCTGTTGTTTAAGCTCTTTATCGCTTGCCAGGGTCCATCTGTGACAGGGTTCAGATCAGGTACTGCCAGCTCTAATGTCCCAGCGTCATGACATCCAGGTTAGCGGGTGTCACGGTCACTCAGGTTGCCGTGAGACGGAGGGAGATGGAGGGAGACGAACACACCTGCATGGTGCCCTGACATTAACTCCATTAAGGGTTGAGCCCAGGCCAGGCCTCAGAGAACGTGAGACGCTAACAGGGATAACATCTTCTGACATCTGTCAAAGAGAGTAGGGATCAGTCAATGCCCTCAGCCGCATAAAACACACAATCCTAGATTTATGTGTGCGTGCACACACACACACACACACACACACACACACACACACACACACACACACACACACACACACCAATGACGGGAACACACACACATATACATACATACATTCAGGAAGACATTCAGTATTGTATGCTGACACATACCTACATACCTACATAAGTACACACAATGTAAATATATGCATACAAATGGATAGTGTACACACACACACACACACACACACACACACACACGTCAGTCCTCTTGTCTCTCTTTTTTTTATCATCTACTGCCTCATTGGCTACTTTTCCTTTCGCCTACCTGTGCTGACACCTGTCCCCTGTAGTCACGCTCACACACACACACACACACACTGTGTTGACACCTGTCCCCTGCCGTTCCCAAGCTGTAGCTTGCCTTCTGTAGATGCCCAGCACATCTGGAGCTGCCAGAGTGTGTGTGTGTGTGATTTATGTGAGTGTGTGTGTGTGTAGTGTGTCTGTGTTTGTTTGTGTGTGTGTGTGTGTGTGTGTGTGTGTGTGTCAGGCTGCCTGTCTCTGGATAGAGGCCTGCGTTGCTCTCAAAGCTCGTCAGACTAAATGAGTGCTTTCCTCCTAGGCTGCCTCCATCATACAGGATGCCTCGCGGCTCAGCCAAGCACCGTTTCTCCTCTCTCTGTCTGGCTGTGGTGTTTGAAAGTGTGTGTGTGTGTGTGTGTGTGTTGCCTGCACCTGTGTGCTAGAGAGAGAAGGGAGGGAGAGAGAGGCAGATAAACAGACAGACAGACAGAGAGAGAAAGAGAGTGAAAGAGAGAGAACTTTCCCTCATGTTTAAATCAGAAAGGTTCCTCATTATAGCTCTGAACAACCCTAAAAGAAGTGATTGCCTGTCACAGTCTGACCTGAGCCCAACCTGAGACGCTGACAACAAGCCTCGCTTGGCTCAGGGGTGTTAATGCATAATTTGTGACTTCTCATAACACGCGCCACAGGGATAATCCCCGATAGCAGAATACTGTGGATGGTTCTAAAACAGGGTTGCTATGGAGCAATGATGCTTCTAGTTCTGACCACACAGTCCATGGTTCGAACCCACTCCAGGGCCCGCATTCAGTTCTTCCAGCCCAGACTTGTGTCTCCAACATCTCACAGCCAGCCAAGCTACCATGAACCCTCCATCAGGGCGGCATCCATCCAGGACCCCGTAGACTCCTCTGCTGAGTATCAGCCATTTCAAGAGGGTTTGAGTAGCTGTTCCCACAGAGCTTCTGTTTTGGCATGTATGCTATATATGTATATTAATGTATGTGAGTATGCTTAACGTTGCGGAAGTGGTTTGAGAGCAAAACAGAATGATCAAATGTTCTTTTTTGTTTGTTTTTATCATCCTAACGGTGTGTATCTCCCCACCAGCTGAGCTACCATCTGTCTTCTGTTAGGACTGAATCAGTCCATGAACCCAGTAGTTTTTGGTGATGATTATAGTCAGTTTGGGCTGCATCAGTAAAAGAATCAGTTTGTTTAGTGGAGGCTGATGTAGTTTAGTTGTTTAGTGGAGGCTGATGTTGTTTAGTGGAGGCTGATGTTGTTTAGTTGTTTAGTGGAGGCTGATGTAGTTTAGTTGTTTAGTGGAGGCTGATGTTGTTTAGTGGAGGCTGATGTAGTGTAGTTGTTTAGTGGAGGCTGATGTTGTTTAGTGGAGGCTGATGTTGTTTAGTTGTTTAGTGGAGGCTGATGTAGTTTAGTTGTTTAGTGGAGGCTGATGTAGTTTAGTTGTTTAGTGGAGGCTGATGTTGTTTAGTTGTTTAGTGGAGGCTGATGTTGTTTAGTGGAGGCTGATGTAGTGTAGTTGTTTAGTGGAGGCTGATGTTGTTTAGTGGAGGCTGATGTTGTTTAGTTGTTTAGTGGAGGCTGATGTAGTTTAGTTGTTTAGTGGAGGCTGATGTAGTTTAGTTGTTTAGTGGAGGCTGATGTTGTTTAGTTGTTTAGTGGAGGCTGATGTTGTTTAGTGGAGGCTGATGTAGTGTAGTTGTTTAGTGGAGGCTGATGTTGTTTAGTGGAGGCTGATGTAGTTTAGTTGTTTAGTGGAGGCTGATGTTGTTTAGTTGTTTAGTGGAGGCTGATGTTGTTTAGTGGAGGCTGATGTTGTTTAGTTGTTTAGTGGAGGCTGATGTTGTTTAGTGGAGGCTGATGTTGTTTAGTGGAGGCTGATGTTGTGTAGTTGTTTAGTGGAGGCTGATGTTGTGTAGTTGTTTAGTGGAGGCTGATGTTGTGTAGTTGTTTAGTGGAGGCTGATGTTGTGTAGTTGTTTAGTGGAGGCTGGTGTAGTGTAGTTGTTTAGTGGAGGCGTATAGTTGTTAGCACTGTACACACAGTCCTACTGTCCACTGAGAAATAGTGATGTAGGAAATGGCAACTGAATGTTGACAATATACTATATGTTTGCCATCAGTTTTGCCATGATGTAGCCTTGATCCAGCCCTGTTCTGGCTCTGATCTGGCTGAGTTCTGGCCCTGAGTCCTGTGATCCACATGAGAGTGAGTGTCCACCCCTGAGAGCGCGTCCCCCCTGAGAGCGCGTCCCCCCTGGAGCGCGAGCTGCGGGGGTCGTTACTCTGCCCTCAGCCCTGCGTGGGCATGAGTCACACAGGGACCGGAACCTTCCACAGAGAATAAATTAGGCCCACATCACAGAGGGAGGCAAGAGTTGTGTGCTCTGTGTCTGTGTGTGTCTGTCTGTGTGTGTGTGCGCGTGTGTATGTGTGTCTCACAGACTTTGGCTCTGTGTGTGTGTTTTTTTTTAATACATTTTTTTTTTGTAAATACAATTGTGGAAGAGAGTGAAGTCATGGGATGCTTTATAACATGAACTACATGATGCTGTGGTTGTGTGTTGCTCAGACATTTCCATGCCAGTACAGCAGAGAGCTGTAGCAGAGAGAACGCTTCAGACCAGAACCAAACATGACTATAATATCCTCTGTACCTCTGAGTAGTGACCTATACAGGAACTCAGCGAGAGAATTAAGCTTTAAGTCTGAGTCACTTACTGATCTCAGATATGAGCTTTAGCGGTTTTTTACACAGATTTCCTAATGTTGGCACCTTGGCCATTGTGGCGCTGGTACTTAACCTGTGGCTTTC
>PYXC01000500.1:60000-100000 GCA_015244755.2 Tenualosa ilisha
CTGAAACTGTGTCTGTGGCTTTAGAGAGTGAAAGTGTTTCCTAAGTGTTCCCCCTTTTGTTGGCTGCACCACAGGAGAGGAGAGGAGAGGAGAGGAGAGGGGAGGGGGAGGGGGAAGGGAGGAGAGGAGAGAGGAGGAGAGGAGTTGAGGGCAGAGGAGAGGAGAGGAGACGAGAGGAGGGGAATAGAGAGGAGAGGAGAGGAGGAGAACAGGGCATGTGAAGGGTTTGTTTAATGAGCTAATCTTGATATGCTTGGCTGTGTGTGGAAAACCGAGCAGAAGGCTCCTGCGCTGAAGACTCTGTTTGCTCTCCAAGGAAAAAACGGTCCAAACAAGATTATTCAGCGTCATTTTGAAATGCAAATGCTGCATGAATCCTTCACGCCGGTGTGAGCTGGGCCCGCTCTCACATTTCCCCTCCAAAACTCTTAACTCTCTCTCTCTCTCTCTCTCTCTCTCTCTCTCTCTCCCCTCCCGTTTCAGTTTCCCTCCTTATTTCCCTCCTTCATTCTCACTCTCATCCTCTGTGTCTGTCCATCCCTCTCATCTCTTTATTCCTTTTTCTTAATCTCTTTTTATCCTTCTCTCCCTCCCTTATTTCCCTTCTACCTCTCTCCCTCCCTCTGTCCCTCTCTCTCTCTCTCTCTCCCTCACTCCTTCTCCCTCTTTCTTTCTCTCTCTTCCTCCTCACCTCTCTCCCCCTCTCCCCCTCTCCCTCTCTCTCTGTCTCATTTCATCTGCAGGCCTATGATGTTCTGAAGGTGACCCACGGGACTGAGCACACGCTGACAAATGAACTGCAGGGGAAGTTGCAGGAATGCCAGGCGGAACTCAGCCACGACTGAACCGGGAGTGAGCCACACCTCCACAGGCCTTTTCTGTGTCATCCAAACTCATCTCCATTCGCCGACAGCGCAGACAGGAAAAATAACTTCCCTCATCAGATGGCTGTGACAGTGACTCATGACTTAGTGGGCATGGGCTGAATCCCAATGTGGGGACACTAACCTGAAGCCTGGCACAGATCAACCTATTAGACCTTGGGGTTTGTCTGCACAGTGACTCATAACATCAGTGAGAGTGGAATCCCAATGTCTGCCCTAAACCCTAAAGGGTCGTTCACACCAAGAATGATATTATATACATATATATATATGTGTAACTCTAGTTGTTATGAATGATGACATCCACACCGCAAATTACAACAACAACGGTGTATGTAACAATATCATTGGTTTCACTCTTAGACTGATTTTGAGAATGATAAAAACCTGACAGCCAGTCTGATATCAGCAACCATTGAATTTCAGACACTGCATCCACTGACACCTAGAGAGACTCCTGTTATCACTGGTCAGTGTGAACAATAATAAAGTTATAGTTGTCCTTGTGGTATGGCTCCTGGTCTGAACAGCCTTGAGCCCTGATCATCAATGACAAATCAGCTCATCATGAAGCAGACTCATGCCCATTAGTCATGGACACACACAGCACCACGCTACTCTGAGTTCATAACTCCAGAATTCATCAGGGACTTTAGATGCACTTATTGCTGTGGGAAGCAGTCAGCCCACAGAGCCTTGTGTTTTTGTATCTGTTGTTTACTGCTTAGTAAACAAAACTGACATGAAATAAAGCGCGTCTCAGACACCTCATCCTTGTGTGTATTTTCTTCTCTCTGCGCCACGCTGTGGGCTGGAATATTTACATATTATCTCATAATATTCTGCTCTCTCTGACTCTATGCTGCAACTCATCACTCTTCTGACATACAACCTTGGTGTATAGGCCCAGACCCATCCACCTGCTGCAGTCAGACTAGAGCAGTGTACACACACACACACGCACACACACACACACACACACACACACACACACACACACATACAGCGATTAGGCGTGAGTAAACGAATTACAACATACAACCTTGATGTATAGACCCAGACCCATCCACCTGCTGCAGGCAGACTAGAGCAGTGTACACACACACACACGCACACACACACACACACACACACACACACACATACAGCGATTAGGCGTGAGTAAACGAATTACAGGTGAAATAGTGCTATGAAGTTAAAATCATTTCAGCTTTCAAGGTTGGCAAGAGACAACCAGCGAGCGAATCACCCCTATGTATGTGTGCTGCTTTAGCTGTTATGAATCCAAACACAGTGGCAGCTCATCTAATTTCTGATTGGCTGTCACAACAGGGAGCTTCCCTGCATGAGCATCTCTGTACTCATCTGCGCTCCAGTCCACTGAACCTGTCAAGGGGGACACCCCCAGGGGCATTCTGGGAAATGAAGTTTTTATTTTGGCTGCCTGTTTTTAGCCCCGTACCCTGTAGTGGGCTGGGGATTCTAAGCTAGGCAAGGACGCTGCCTGGCATAACTAAACAGACGTGTTCAATTTCCTTCCCTAATCACACAGCCTCTCCAGCTGCCACTGTGAGATCAGCACTAATACACACTGGTGGAGGCTTTCTTTTCTTGTTTTTTTTTTTTCTTTTTAAATAAATAAGGAATTGCTCAGGCGTTTGAGTAAATGAATTCACTGAATGCAAGTGGGGATTCTTCATATGTCGTGTGTGCTCAGATAACTCATGCCATTTTTGTTGTGTTGATGCCAAAGCGACAGAATCACACTACATGTTCACTGCAGTCTGATTTGATTTGTTACTCACTCTTGCATTTCCGTTCATATGCCCTCAAAAAGGATGCAAACCATCTCTGACATGTTTTATTTCAGACCTTGTGTTGATATCGAATGCAATTGGAATTGGAGTGAATCCATCACTTGGCTTCTCTCTCTCTCCTTCTCTCAAGTTTCTGTCTAGGGATATGTGCACAAACACAGACTTCTTACACACAATGAATTGCTGTTTGTTTGTTTGTTTTTCAGTGGATATATTGAGGTTCATGTTCACATTTCAATTGGACATAATGATAGATGTGTGATTACTGTGATGTATTTTAAAATGCTACCCTTATTTATGATGAAAAAAATGGTAAAACTAAGTATTTTGCGTTGTGATGAACCATTTTTCACGTCACATCAGCACCAGACTAAACCAGACTACTCTGAGGACACTGATGCCTAGCTGAGATCAGCAGTATCCGTTAGGCATTGTCTTCTGTTCTGCCACCCGCAGTCTCTCTCTCTCTCTGTCTCTCTCTGTCTCTCTCTTCTCTCTCTCTCTCTCTCTCTCTCTCTCTCTCTCTCTCTCTCTCTCTCTCTCTCTACGGTCCACATCCACAGATCCATCTCTCCGGACATCTTCCAATAAAAAGCTTTTATAGTTAAACCAGTTTAACCCCAGAGAGTGGTTGGACATAGGAAAACAGATTACTTGCTTTACAAACACACACACACACACGCACACACACACACACACACACACACACACACACACACAAACACACACACACACACACACACACACACACACACACACTCACACAATCCCTGTGCCACCGGCCCCTAGTATATGTGTGTGGAAAAGAAAACAGCACTCGACACACACACACACACACACACACACACCCTATGCTATTGCGTGTATGTGTGTAAAAAAGAAAACACACACGCACTCAACACACGACCATTCCCGTCGCCGGCCCTCGAGATAGATAGCATCTGTGTGAGAGCCATTGGTCCATCCGTCAGTCAGATGAAGAGCTGAGGAGGAGAGGGTGTGTGAGCTCTCCTGTGTACTGCTGTCCGAGGCCTCACCACACACACACAGAGCTCCACTGTGGTGGCTTCATCTCCAGCCGCTTGGTGTCTATCAGCGCTGACATCTCCCCTCTGGATCCCTAAGCTCGGCTTCCTTTGTGTGGCCCGTCCAAACCGATGACAGCATTCCTTACAGACAGCGGAAACGCCGGGAGATCGTTATCCCGCGTCGCCCGCCGCGAGCGGACACTCTAGTCACTGTGTTTGGACAGCGCGAGGGGGAGAGGATTATGGGAGTTTACACAAGCGCAAACAAGCTGACCACTCTTCGCCATCACAGATTATTGCCCAGGAGTGTTTTTGGTTCGGTTTGGGGGTTTTTTTCAGCCATAAATGATGTCCCTTCGCTCGTCATGCTGAACATTCAGAGTCAAAGCCAATTTTATGTAAGACTGTGCTTACTTTTACTATTCTTTTACTTTCATGTTAGTACTTTATTGCTTTTTTTAATAACATATTAATGCGTTTTCTTGCTCTGTTACCATTTTAACTTTTTTTCATGCTATAAATTACACTCTGTTGTATTAACCATGTATTCTCGTTAATGAACACATCAGTATTAATGATGCTTCCGGATGTCATTAATGTGCTTCTTAATTACATATTGCCACACCTGGACTTGGCCTTGTCTTGATGTTGTAGTAACATGCTCTCCTATAAATTCCACTCATACATTAATTAGATTTCACAGAACCTAAGGGCCACCCATTACATTGCTTCTGTTTTCCGATGAAAGAAATGACTGAATGTTCAATTTTCTCTTCTTGCCAGAGGATCTGCAGTTTATTTAATGGCTCTGAATAAAGATTGCCAGTCAAACTTTGCTCTTACTTGTCAGGTGAAAGGTCTGTATATACATATATTTTCCTCCCACCAGATGTCTACATCTTCTAGAAAGTTCTTGGCTTTGGACCATCTTCTGTTTTTTATGATGTTGGAGTGACATAAAAGAATTTTAGTGTACTACTTTTTTACCTTCGGGTGACCCTGTTTCCACCTGCCAAGTGTACTTAGTATCCTTGCCAAAAATGGGGGAGTACTCTTAATGCGTGCTGTGTTCCAAAAGAATATAGCGCCGTCCTTCTTTTCTCGTGAGCTTTAAAAAGTGTTTGTTTGTGGTATGGCGTATAAATACACACACACTCACACACATACTCGCACATGTGCGCACACACACACATACACACACACACACTATTTTATAGTATTATAATGTTATACTAATACTGTATTGAATAACTTAATGTGTCTCCAGTGAGCAGGCTACAGAGGCGTGGTGCTTCCAAACACTCTTTATTTACATCAGTGTCACCATCAACCCACACTCCCATCATCCTACTGCGCATGGGTTGAATCCCAATGTACACCCTAACCCTAAACTCTTGACCCTCGAAGACTTGACTGGCATGAATTAGGCCATGATGTAGTCAACTGCCATGAACGAGCCAATCATAAAGCTAGTTAAAAGCAAAGACAGTTGTGAATGAATCCAGAGCCTTATTATTCGAGGTCACTGAGGGCTGTTGGTAGGAAAAAGAACAAGAAGCTTTGGTACAACATAGACAACATAGATCGAATAGTGAACTGGTGACTACCGCTCACTAAGTGAAGCACAGAGACTCACTCTCTGTTTTATCCTCCTGTTCCCATTCAGTTAATGTTAGCTGTTGGGTTGCTATTCAGTCTATGTTGTATCAATTTCTTTTGTTCTTTTACCTACAGACAGCACTCAGTGAACCCAAATAAGAGGGATGTGGACTGAGTCACGCCGGATTTCTCCTTTAAATCTTTGAAGTGCACGACTTAGGGTTTTCGAGGGGACATTGGGATTCAGCTTGTATATAACAACCCCCTTCCATCTCGCCTCTATGCACCCTCAGATACATTCACCTCTTTTCAACACCCCTCTTCTGTCCTTTATGGTTTCACAGCCAGCTTCCCCTCTTCCAAAATGTGATTATGTGGAGGAGTATAGATAGATCTAGTGATCAATACATGTGATTAGACAGAAAAGGAGGAGAGGAACAGGGAGATTTACTTGAACGTAGGCAATGAACAAAGGGAAAAGAAAAATATCTATAATCGCTAACAATTGCTTTCATGGCCACAGTGACCACAACAGAAGTGTTAAATGAAACACGTTCGTCTCCATTTCTGCTACTGTGTAAAAACATGATCTGTCACATGACTCCTCTGTCCAGGTCTTAGCATGAACATGCTTGAACTCAACTGGAAACACAGATGGATTCTGAAGATGATCTGGTTCCTGTTCTGCCCCAAATCCAGCAACTCGCGCAACTCACAGCCGAGTCCTTCCAACAGCCAGCCTCTGTTTGGTAAGGTGCATTAATCATGACTACACACGAGCCTGCAACCTGCAGCATCAGTCCCACCAGCTCTCTCCCATCAGCTCCCACAGAGTCTCCCAAAGCTCTGTGGGTGCTGCTTCTTTATCAAACAAACCCAAGAAAAGAAAAATATCTGTAAAATGAAAAGGTGGGCCTTCTATATACAGTACATGTGGTGTGTATATTCACTGTATAATATGAAAAGGATTCAGCAACTGTACAAATGTTAAATGCATAGTATTTCACATGGTCATTATGCAGACATAAATTATGTGGACATAATAATTATAAGTTGAAAAATAAACAATATCCTTCATTACAATGGGTGAGGCTTGGGGGAATATGGAGACTCCTTTGGCAGAACTAATAAGGTGTGTGTGTGTGTGTGTGTGTGTCTTGGTCATGAAGCATGTGAAATCTGAAGTTAGCATCTGAAACAGGCTGTATAGATATACTGAATATTTATTTATATTTATATATTTATATTTATAAACATTTAGATCTCAAACTGTCTCAAGCACCATATATATAAACATTGTGTTTGTTTGTTTTTTTCTTACCAAAGGGTATGCACCTAGACAGTAGGAGCCCAAAGAGAGATTAGTGACTGACGTTCTGATTTAGATGTAGATTATTGCCCTGGCGATACACAGACTGCTTGACACCACTCATGAGCTGAAATAACAGTCCGCAAAACAAGAAGCCATTCAGTTGTAGGCCTACAGCTTCTTCTACTCCCTATGGCAGTCTGAAAGGAGCCTGCCTGCCTGTGTGTGTGAGTGTGTGTGTGTGTGTGTGTGTGTCTGTATGTATGTATATCTGTATGTGTGACGCGTCCTTGACAATCCAGAGAGGCCTCTCACTGAGTAGTGTTGGTCAGTCTTTGTCTCTCTCTCTCTCTCTCTCTCTCTCTTTCTCTCTCTCTCTCTCTCTCTTTCGGCCCTCTGATTAATCCCTTCCTCTCTGCGGAGGATAACTGCACATCCTCAGCAGTGGCGTCTCCGTAGGCTGTTTGTTACCGGAGAAGGCTGCACACATCCAAGGAGCAGGAAAATCAGTGCACCAGGCATGGACTTTAGTTTATCACTAACGTTTAACTAACAATTTTCACACAGAAAAAAAACAGTCTGCACCAATCTCTCTTGGTGGTCTTACTGTCTCTGAGAATAGAAAATGAACAATAATAACAATATAAAACATACACAGAACGGTTTGTATGTTGCATGTAACTAATCTGTAACCATACATACAAAGTACTGAAAGACAGTTAAGTCCAAGGGATAAAACACCAAGTCAAACAAGCTGTTTTTTGTTTTTTTTTTTGTTTTGTTTTGTTTTTTTATCTCTTCTCGTTAGCGTTACGTACTCAAGCTAGCACCAGCTGTACACGATACAGGAAAATGGTTTGATATCTAAGTGTTTACAAGGCACTTGTTGTCCTCAGATCATCTTTTCCTTTCATCTCTTTTTTTTAAATCTTCTTTTCACTTTTCTTTTCTCATTACCATGCCCTCCTGTTTTCCAGGCCTTGTTTCAAAAGCAAGCAAACACACTGTATTTACATCCCACAACAAACACCAAGTTATGTTTTTGTTTTTTGTTTTTTCCTTAAAGAAAAGTGCGTGACCAGTCCGGGGGGGCGGGGCTGGAGGGGTTGATGGCCCATCTTCTGATAATACTTTCATTCATGTCTTTTTCTCTCTTTTTTTTCTTGTCCTCTCAATGTCCGGTCTTTCAGTCCTACTTTAGAAAAATAGTCTTTTTGTGTTTCTATTCCGTTCCACTTGATAACCATTTGAAGGTTGTATCTCTTGTCCTACTTCCTCACAGTCCAAACTCGTCAAAAAAAAAAACAATCAGAGAGGCCAAGACACTTCGACTTCCCATGATCCTTTGCTCTCATTCAGTCCTGACAACCGCTGCCACTTCCTCTACCGGCGCCGGCAGGTGACATCAAAGCACGTGATCATCATGAGGTGGGCTTTGCAGAAGTTCACCCGGTTCTGCAGACGCTCCGTCACAAATTCCAGAGCTTCCAGATACTCAAGGGAGTCCACCTCGAACGTCTGCTGGAGATCAACTGCACAGCAGAAACAATACAGGTTACAGTTACATCAGATTGGATGGGAACCGGACTTTGATTTATGAAAAGATTAAGAGAAAGATGTAGAATCTCTACTCTATAATTACAAATGGGCTATTTCATAATATAGGTCCATCTGTGGACTTCAGAACTGTTAAACTAACACAGATATTATCATCTGTTTAATAATCCACCGATATATTGGTTGTAGCCCCCTTGTATGTACAGCATGGCTAACACTGTCATGGATCACATAGTCATTGCAAACAAGATGTCAAACAGTGTTTTACCTCAGCAGAGCTGAACCAGAGCTGAGGTTAGCTCTGCTAGCAGATGCAGCTAATTGGATAAGTCATGTGATAAAAATGCTAACGCTAATCTGACAGAGCGGTTTGTGTGGGCATCTGCAGCTAATTAGCATAATGAGGTGATGCAGCCTGATTAACACGCTAATGTTTTACACTCTCTCACATGCACTGCATGTGGTTGTGTGTGTTATGTTGAAAACCACTAACTGATACATATTTGGCCCCAGTCCGGCTCAGCTGTGGTCTGGATCTGGCTCTGATATTGGTTCTAATGTGGTTCTGGGTAGGTTCTGCACTCACACTCGGTGGTCCACTTCTCAGGTTCCAGCATGAGATGTTGCTTGGTCTGCTCCAGCTCCTTCTTCAGCCAGTCGTACTTGGCCCGCACCTCCGTGATCCGCTGCTGTCGGTGCTCCAGGATCTTCAGCTTAGCACTGAAGTACACCACCTCCTGAGAACAACACATGGAACCGTCAAAAAAACAACACACACTGTCAGGTTCTCATCTGGAAGCCTGTTCTCCTCAGATTAGCACTCAAACAGGCTCTTACAGGCTGGGGAGTGCTTTTGTCTGTTTTGGTTTTTCATGTTTTGAAATTGTTCAGTTCGGTTGTTCCTCCTGGGATGAAAAACTGCATGTTTTTAGATCAGATTACACAGTCAAGTTTTTTTTATTACAGACAAAAGAACTGCCAAGAAAGCTTTTTGTTCAGTTGTGAAGAAAAACTGGCAGACTAAGCCTTGCACATCTTTAGCTCACAGTTAGTCCACACAGGAGACCTTCACTCCTCGGGTGCAATTTACATTTCTAGTTGTCCACCTGGCAGACAACTTCATCTTCATTAATGAGGCCATAGCTCTCACAAGTGCTCTACTATGACTGTTGGAGATGCAGCGTTGACCTTACTCCAATGCCTCCCAACAGAGCACTTACTGTATAATGGATAGGGCCAGATTTAATACAATATAATATGTCCTGTTTTGGTCCAAACTAGTCATAAGCTAGCCTGGCCATGCCTTCCCATGTACTTCTGCTCGATTATCATCCCCCCTACAGTGCTGGTCTGGATGTGATCCCATTGAGCTTGTTGTCTCAGGAGGCATTTTAACCTGTCCTATCACCAAACAGATGGAGGGGTTGTGAATGCAGAGCTAGAAGGCCATCACTCAAGGGCCGATCCAATCTTTTTAAACTTAAACACCTCCAGCAAGCACTTGAATCTATTCTACTGAATATCCAAACTATCTATCTGCAGGGGGAATCTTAATCTGCTCTAAGTAGATGTATTTATTACATAATCTCTAAAATAGTGAAATTTATATTAATTGGTCTTAAAACTCTACATTGGCCAGGCTCAACCATGCATCATGTTGTAAATCGCAATGCTGTAATTCCATGTACTGATGTAGAGTCGTGTTATGATCTCCTGTCCTTGCGTGACTTTGCTTCGTCTCTCTCACCTTGTTTCCAGCCATTCTCCTTCTCTGCAGGCGTTCCACATCATCGATCTCGTAGACCTTAATCTCAAAGGGTTCGGCCAGACCCCTCTGGGCGGGTCGCAGTGGGCCGTCCACCCAGCGCACCCCCGGGCTGATCATGGGTTTCCGGACCGGAGACGCTGTGTCAAGGTTCAAGGTGGGGATTAGACGTCGTCTCTGTGTCCCTGCAGTGACAAAGATATATATTGTATGTCAATCATACACATTCACACAGATGCACACACATTTCTGCAATGTTTCAGTCAGTCACAAACAAATAGTACCGTACAAGATGCCAAATTCACTCTCATGCCACAGTCATCTAGTTGCAGTATCATTTCCCAATCCTGTGCTCTGTATGGGTGTGTGTGTGTGTGTGTGTGTGTGTGTGTGTGTGTGTGTGTGTGAAATATATTTCCGTCTCCACCAGGCACACAATATGTTTTCTTTTAGCAAGTGGGAATGTAGTAGGAGAAAAGACTGGCTCCTCTGACTGAATCCAAAAACCAGTTTGTGTGTGTGTGTGTGTGTGTGTGCAAAACAGTTTTCAAATTCCTCTCCCGTAAAGGTTTGCTACGGTGCACAGCAGCTCTGCTCTACTGATGCAGCTGCAGCCAATTCAGATAGCAGCTTCTCCCCAGATATATAAAGAGAGCATGTAGATATCATCTGGGCCTGATCCGGTGCTAATGTGGCCCAGATCCGGGCCAGACTCGATTCAGAATTCCTATCTGCAGGCCTCTTTTGTTCATGCACTGGGGGTGCTGAGATAAGTCCAGCGGGTCAGAGGCTTATCTGACCGCTCTGTGGAAGAGAGTCAAAAGCCGAGAGCCGTGATCTGCACTCCTCCCCACTCTCTGCTCTCCCCTGTTCTCTCTCTCTTCCTTGCTACTCTTGGCATTTTATTTGCATAAAGATGGAGAAATGAACAGAAATGGTCCCGTTGCACTCTATCTGATTGGCCACGCTGATGTGCGCACGCACACACACACACACACACACACACACACATACACACACACACATTTACATTCACATTTAAACATACGCACACACACACACACACACACACATACACACACACACACTCTGCTTAATGGCTTCCCTGTTCCCCTTTGTCTAAAAATGGAGCAGAAAGGTCAGGGCTATGCTGCTGTTATTACTGATTAGCTGGCAGAGAGCGTTTCAAAAAAAAAAAAAAAAAAAAACTGTGTTAAAACAACAATATTTTTACTGCTGATGAGTGAGTGTAGGAAAATATTTTTATATGCTAAAGGGCGATGAAGGGGGATATTTGAAATCCCCCTTTTCTTCTTTCCCTCTCTCTCTCTCTCTTTCCCTTTCTTCTCTCTTTCTCTCTGTCTCTGTCTCTCTCTCCCTCTCCCTCTCCCTCCACTGCAAAGCCCTCCCATTCCTTTTAAGTTGCCACTGGCTCTCAGCTCTTGGCCCGTGTCCCGCTCAGTGCATTCCAATACAGCATATGAATGCATGATTACTATGCTGCTTTTCATTGAGTTTCTGCCCCATGAAATGCAGCGACTTTGAAGCAGGAGGGGAGTGAAAATGTCCCTGTTGTTTCAGCAGGGGGATTTACATGGGCTGGGTTGAAGGAGCACGCCCCCCGTGGCAGGAAGGCAGGCAGGCAGCGTGGAGGCAGTCAGATGGAGTATGGATGCATAGCTTGTTGAAAAGAGAAGCTTGTGTGTGTGCGCGTGTGTGTGTGTGTTGATCTGCGCGTGTGTGTGCGTGCGTTTGTGTGTGTGTGTTGATCTGTGCGTGTGTTTATGTGTGTGTGTGTGTGAGAGAGACCGCAGGGTCTGTGAATGCACTCTAAGTTGAAGGGCCACCCACAGTACTCAAACAGCAGCAGCCTGTTCATGTCTTCACGGCCCTGTGAGCACAGCGCATGGAAACATAGCGAGAAGTGAAGACACATGTTATTATTTGGCTTAAATTTCATCTCCTGAACTGACAGGGGGTCTTTTCATACACACAATGAAAATGCAGAAAATGCAGGCCGGTAAAATTAGCCCCTCTCTTCCCAAAGAGCACAAGCTGTTACTTCCTGTCACTTTCCCCGCTTCAAACAAGACACTTACTTTATATTAAAGACCATGTGTCGCCCCATCCATATTCAGTGTGTCTGTCACACTCCTATCTGTGTATGCCAGTGTGTGTGTGTGTGTGTGTGTGTGTATGTGAATATGTGTATCCACATGAGAGTATGTGTGTGGGAGAGTGTTTGCCTTTGCCTAAATGTGTTTCTGAGTGTGTTTGCTCTGTATGAAAGAGTGTGTGTTTCTGTATGCACTGGGGTGGTATGAAGTGACCACTCTGCATGTGTTCTTCCTTTTCATCCATAATAATCATGTTTGTCACACACATGCTTGTCTGTGTGTGTGTAAGGGCCTTTGTGTTCCTGAGTATTTATCTGAATGTGTTTCTAAGTGTGTTTCCTGTGTACGAGTGAGAGGGAGAGTGTGTAAGTGTGTGTCATGGTGGTGTACAGTGACCCCTCCTACCCGTGTTGTTTCTGTGCATGTCTGAGAGGGTGTGTATGTGTGTAAGTAAGTATGTGTTATGGTGCTGTACAGCGACCCCCTCCTAATTGTGTTGTTTCTGTGTGTGTGTGAGAGGGAGCGTGTATAAGTGTGTGTCGTGGTGCTGTAAATCGACCCCCATCTACCTGTATTGTTTCTGTGTATGTGTAAGAGGGAGTGTGTGTAAGTGTGTCATGGTGGTGTAGAGACCCCCTCCTACCTGTGTTGTTTCTGTGTATGTCTGAGAGGAAGTGTGTGTAAGTGTGTGTCATGGTGTTGTAAAGCGACCCTCTCCCACCTGTGTTGTTCCTCTTCTTGGAATTCTTCAGGCTCCTACGTCCGCTGACGGAGCTGCTGTTCTCGCTCATGGAGTCCTGCGCCGAGGACGTGCTGCCTGTTGCCTCGCTGTCACGGATCATGCTCTCGTAGCCACTGCTGCCGCCGCTGTGGTAGAAGAGGGCCGTCTTGCCCATGGCGGGGGGCAGCTCGCCGCTCAGCACGCTGCTGTTGTCGCTAGCATGGCCGCTGCTGCAGCGATGCGGTCGCCGTGGCGCCGTGATCTTGCTGTACGGGGACGGCAGCGTGTGGACCGCCGGACGTTGTTCCTCACCCGCCTGCGGCGGAGACCCGGGGCCAGCACCGGAGCCTCGCTCCTCCGTGTCGGATGCACCCCGGGCGTGTCCAGCACGTGAGCCCCCGCTGCCCTGCAGAAGCTCGGAGATGCGCCCGTTGACTGCCCGAAGGGGCAGCTTGGAGGCCAGGCCTGAGCCACGGCTGCGACTCAATGACTGGGTGGACCAGGAGCCCGTGTTCTGGTTCTTGCCATTAGGGGGCAGGCTGGAGCTGCGGTTGACTGATTGCGGCAGGGACTTGGTGGAGAAGCTGAGGGTCTTAGTGCTGGAGGTGGACAGACTGCGTGCCTTAGGGCTGGCCATCAGGAGCTTGCTGACCGCGGAGATCTTTGATTGGCCGCCTTTGACGGGCGACTGGGGGACGTTGTTGTTGCCGTTGGTGGGGGACGGCACGGACGACCCGCGGGTCAGGCTCCTCCCTGATCGGGGCATCGTGGTGTCCCTGGTGGCACTGGTACCAGCTTTGGAGCCCATGGACGTCAGGCTCTCGGCCCGCTCTAGGGAGTGGCAGTCGTAGTGCCCACCGTGCGATCTGCCCAGTGAGTTGGTCCTGTTAGCTAGCTGCTCCAGTTTGGCACTGAACAGCCGGCTGCTCTCTATGCCCGACCCTTTCTGTTTGCCATTGCCACCCAGGTCGGGCGTGCTGCCCAGAAAGGAGAGGGTCAGCATGCTTCCAGAAATGTGTTGTGGGCTGGCCCGGTTCTTCTGGTCCAGACTGGACTTGCGGACTGGCGGCAGCGGAGGAATGCCCTTCTGTCGGGCGAAAAGGCCCAGCTTCGAGGAGGACCCCCTCCTCTCAAGCGTGGCTCGGGGGCTGCAAGGTGTGGAGGTTGTGACCCCGAGCCCTCGGTACTCTCCGCTGACGAAGCGCAGCCCGGCGGCGTCCTCCAGGTCGTCCTGACGGTTTAGACGGTGCCAGCCACGAGGCAGGCTGCCAGTGCGGAGGATGTCGGCCGAGAACACGGCGGCCGTGCCCTCGGAAGTTGTGGTCAGCACCATCTCGCATCCGTCCACCACTCTCTTGACGGTGTCCGGCGAACACGCCGCGTCACCGCTACTTGAGCTACGCCTGTCCGCGCCGTTCCTACCCTTGACAGAGTCCGCCAGTCGCTTCTCCGGCTTGACCTCACACACAAGCTCCTTGGGCTTGCAGTCCTCCCCATCCCTCTTCATCCAGGGGTCGTCGAAGACGATGTCACTGGAGAGAGGAACCGGGGGGCATTTGCCATCTTTTTGTGGGGGAGTCTTAGTAGCCGAGGAGGTCAACGAGGCCAAGTCCTGGATGATCATTGGCTTAACCGCTACACAGGGGTGCACTGTGATGGTGGCCTTAAAGGGGGAGAGGCCGCTGCTAGTGGACAGTGCCTGGACAGTGGATACGGAGACTGTGGTCCTGCTGATGGTGGGGGACATCCTGCTCAGCTTCTCCTTAGTCGGGGTGCTCTTCTCGTTTGGCTTGTCAGCTTTGGCCAAAACTGCCTCGCTCTCGGGAGTCTTGCGCCCGGTAACACTCATGCTCGTGATCCTCATTTCATCACCCAGGGTGTCTTCGGGCAGCTGAGGGTCAGCCATGGCCTCCCCTTGGCCGAAGCAGTGCTGTGCCACAAAGCTGTGGCAGGACTGCTCTCCGTCACTGCCCGTGCTCACCTCACTCAGCCAGGAGCTGATGGAGGAGCGGCGGCTGGGCTCTGGCAACGACCCACCTGTCCTCGTTCCCATCCCCGCTGGATCCTTCTCTACACGGCCCTGGGAGGGCAGGAAGCGAGCGAGGTTGGCCTCGGAGATGGTGGCAGTGGTGGCAGTGGTGGTGGAGATGGTGGTGACGGTGACGCCGTAGCGGTCCAGATCCTCGCTGATGCTGCTGATGATGCTCACGGGCCGTGACCCCGAGGCCAGGGCCTGGACAGAACAGTCACTACTGAAGCTAATGATGCTGGTGGGTCGGCCGTTCTCCAGCACGACACCGCCACTACTACCACCACCTCCACCTCCATCGCCGTTGCTGTCCACTCCACTGACTATCACACTCAGCTCCTCTACCAGTGTGAACACCAGCTCATCCTCGCCATTCGTCTCTAGGGGGCGCTGTAGCAGCACCGTGGCTGTCGCGCTCTTTGCATCCTTCCTGCTGCCGTCCAGCGGGAGCTGGGGCACATCGTCGCAGAGAGTTTCTGCCGAGCCCATGCTGAGAGAGGCATCTCTGGGCACCTGAGGGCTCATACCCACCGGTGATGTCCGCGACTCGGGCTGAAGCAGAGACTCAGTGGAGGACTTGCCACCATCTTTGTTCAGGTTGTGGGAGGAAGAGGAGGATGATGGCGGTGTGCCGGGTATCACACACTTTTGGGTGTACACCTTGCTGCGTTGGGAGGGTGACAGTGGTGGCTTATACTCAGAGGTCTTGGTGAGGCTAGCGATGCCCAGACGTGGTGAGCCCATGGGCCGTGGCTTGCCCTCGCTGCTGCTGGCGCCGCTGATGGACTCGCGGCTATCGTGCAGGCTGGAGCTCTTGGCCCTCTGCAAGGGTACGATCTGGCTGACCCCGCTACTGCCCGTGACGCTCCGGCTACTGGTCAGTGTGGCGGATGACTGCGTCAGGCTCTCGATGATCGACTGGGCCAGCTCCGCTTCTTCTACCACCTCGCGGATCTCCTCCAGCTGCTGGTCGTTGGAGAGGCGCTTTGGTGTGGTTGGCTCCACGCCTCTCAGGTCGTGCCCCTGGTGAGAGGGCACAGTCTTTGGCACTGGTTCGACTTTGGCAGTGGCTCTGCCAGCGGGAACCTCTTCAAAGGGGAACTTGGTGACCTCCTCGCTGCCGTCGATACACTCCAGCCTTTCCTGGAGCTCGGCGAACGTGTTGCACTTCAGACAGTCCTTCTCGTGCTTCTCGGCTTCGGCGCCCTCTTCTGGCACAGGGGGCAGAGGCTGCGTGTGGAGTGGCTGGACCGCCTGTACGGGCACTGGGGCCGGCCCTGCCTGCAGGGGCAGCTGGGAGGCAGTGGGTGCCGGAAGCTTCTGGGGCGAGAGCGACATTTTGCCCGCCGCTGACTCAGCCTTGTTCTTGTGGATCGACGGAATGATTGGCACAAACTCTGGCGGGCCCTCGTTGTCGGTGAGCTCCTTGTCGGACAGCGCTGAACCGTTGGGGCCGACATAAATGACAGTGTCACAGGATTGCTCGCTACTGGAGTAGTCGTCGGGGTCGCTCGATAGGTGTAGAAGGGGCATCTCTGGGTCCACCACATTACGGGAGTGGATCGTCCTCAGCTGCGTTGGCCGCCGCATCCTGCCCTCCTCACAGGAGCTCTCACCTCCTGAGGAGCTGGAAGTGTACTGCTGTAATAGAGATAGAAAGATGTTGTTACTGAAAATATATTTGTTATGAATATGTTATTACATATTTATAGATCATTTATTTTACAAGAGATAGATAATGAACATGGTGTCATACCACGCTTACTTTGGCCTTCTTCTTTTTCATCCTCAACACTCGGGAGGCAATTTGCAGGGTAGACAGGGTCTCGGAGAAGTTGCTAGGTGAGGCGGAGATGTGAGCGATCATGGTGGTTCTGCAGTTCATGTTACCAAGGGACTCTCGTAGAAGCATGGTCAGCTTACTGTCCCTGTCATTAGAAAAAAATAAGCAGAACAAACAGAAATGTTTATGTTCACGCTACGTTTTGTTATGCTGTTAATTAGTTCCCACAGACCACAGTATGACCACTAGTTTAGGGCGGTGGCAGCGTAGCGGTTAAGGAACCTTGCTAGCATGCTAGTAGCTAGCTAATTGTGGGTTTGAATCCCAGCTGCCACCATTGTGCCCTTGAGCAAGGCACTTAACCCTTAGTTGTTTGAGGGGAGGCCTTGGCCCTGAACTAATTGATAGTCAACAAAATTCCTCATTAGAAATACACTGACTGCTTTTGTGAAGCTGACTTCAGAAATTGTTGTGTAAATGTTAATGCGCTGCTCCTGCAGACATAGTTTTTGCTCTGTTAACCCAGTGCTGCTCTGATGCTATTTGTGAGGGAAAAGCTGTTCGCCTGTGGCCTGCAGGGGCTATAGCAGCCCAGGCTCATTTGTGGCTACCTTATGCTGCCACAATGCCACTGTTTGTCAAACCACAGCCCTCAGGCAGTCTGCTAAGCCAGAAAGCCACAGACCAGCCCAGATACGGTTAGGATCTGGTCCAGATCCGGTAGAGTGAAAATCCAGCCTAACCGTTCCTCCTGGTCTACTCTGGATCCTATCGTTTTTGTTGTTGTTGTTATTGTTTTTTGTTTACATTTGTTTTGTTAAGTATATATTTTCAGCTTCTACCTTTATTGTGATAGATGAAGAGAGACAGCAAGTCCATGGGACTGTATAATAGCCACAGATTTGAACCTGGGTCCAAGTCTGCTGCCTGTTTTATTTTGGGAGGCTTAAGCTCCTCTCTGAGAGACAGCAGCGTGGGCACTGGCCCTGATCGCTGGGCTCACCATGGCAACCATCTGACGAGCCCCGTGTCACCAAGCAGCTGATGGGTTTATAATTATGACTCTGTGAGTGGCGGCATGGTGCCGTCACAACACGCTGGCACACCATCTTTTACACACACGCACACACACACAGACAGGACACATCCAACTGGGCTTAACAACCAGAGACAGTATCCATACACACCATTGCAATGGCTTTGGGTACCTCTCTCACTCATTGTGTTTTTTTTTTATTTACAGAAGGAAAATAATACAGATTTAATAGCTAAATATAATTTAAATACAAATATAATCCATATATAATAGCTAAATGATTTGCAGCTAAAAGGCTAAAATTCCTTATTTAGTCCTAATTGACTTAAATGATAATCATTGACCTTTGCCAGGGCTTTATATTAATTTATGTAACATGTTAAATTCATTTAGGTTATCTTCCACACTGGTTCCACTTCTCCAAATTGCCCCAAACCCTAATTAGCTCCTCAGTCTCCCGAGCGCTCCCTCCCGTCTTCCACTCTTGCAGTGCTTTGCAATGTAAATCCTCCATGATTAAATTACTGAGTTGCACCACAGAAAGGCTCCTGTGTGTGTGAGTGTGTGTGTGTGTACCTCTATAATGAGAGCGAGAGAGAGAGAGAGAGGGGGACAGATTTGCAATGCTTTAAAAAAAGAAATAATATAAAAATAAATTAGTTATATTTCTTTCGCAGACTAATTTAATATTCTTGTCCCATGGTAGCGAGATGAATAGGTGGCCAGTGCTGGTGAGGTAAACAGGGTTGTGTTTGTGTGTGTGCGTGCGTGTGTGTGTGTTTGTGTGTGTGCGTGCGTGTATGTGCGTATACATGCGTGCGTATGTGTGTGTACCTATTTGTGCCTGTGTGTGTGTGTGTGTGTGTGTGTGTGTGTGTGTGTGTGTGTGTGCATAGGCCAGTGCTGTTTAGAACAGGGTTGTGTGTGTGTGTGTGTGTGTGTGTGTGAGTGAGAGTTTGTATACGTGTGTAGGTGGCTGTCGACATGTGTGGTCGACATGTGTGGTCGACAAACATGGTTGTGTTTGTGTGTAAGAGAGAGGAAGAGAGAGAGAGAGAGAAAGACAGAAAGTTTGTGTACATGTATAGGTAGCCAATGCTGGTTTGATAGACAGGCTAGTGTGTGTGTGTCTGTGTCTGTGTCTGTGTTTGTGTCTGTGTGTATGCACATGTATAGGTAGCTAATGCTTGTTTGATAGACAGGCTAATGTGTGTGTGTGTGTGTGTGTGTGTGTGTTAGTGTCTGTGTTTGTGTGTACGCACATGTACAGGTAGCCAGTGCTGGTTATATAAACAGACTAGTGTGAGGCACCTTGTGTAATGGCCTCCGGGCAGAGCTGTGTAGCTCAAACATGAATATGAAAGAGCATCTGTTCCCTCCAGCCCTCCAGCCCTCCTGAGCATGCTCACAACGCCATGAATCGCCTACCAGGAGCACCCCAAACAGTTCTGTTCACTGCAATTAAAATCTCCACAGCTGATTTAATAACACAGGGAACTTTTTTATGATTAAAGGTTTCAAATGTCACTGAATGCATTATTAATTTATTATACGATTGCGCAGAATATCAAAACGGTAAACTTTTAAATCTGGTGGATGTTAACTGTTCCTAAATCACCTCTGAATGAGCCATTAAATTAATATTAGATTTCACAGATGCATCACCCAACCAAAGAGAGGTGGAGGGGAGGGGAGGGGCAAGAGTTATAAAGTTTAAACAGTAATTACCCGTCTGCATAATTAATGAGCATAAATCATCTGCTGATTGCCTGTCAGGTTGGCATTTGAGCCTGAAGCGATCACATCTCACGTACACACACGCGCACACACACACACGCACACGCACACACACACACACACGTACACACACACACACAAACAAACAAACTCTGCACTCTGCACTGCACAATGCACTCACTCACACACACACACACACCAAAAAGAAGAGAGTGGTTAGAGGAAAGGAGCTGAAATGGTGGTCGAGGCTGACACAGCAGTGCCTCTGTCCCAGTGGTAGTGCTGGAGGAGTTGGGACAGCTGGGAGTCTGTCAGGAAAGGTGTTAGTTAAGATTGTTATTGAAAGCTCAGTGACAGTTGCCACCTTATGAGCTCACTTGAAGGTGCTTGTGTGTGTGTATGTGTATGTGTGTGTGTGCGCGTGCGTGTGTGTGTGTGTTTGTGTGTGTGTGTGTGTGTGTGTGAAGTAAAGGTGTGTGTTTGAGGCAGAGAGACATGTATGGAATGTGCTTGCCAAGTGTGCTAGAGAAGTGATTGAGAATGAAGGCTTCATCCACCAGTAGGGGATGTGCTTTTGTGTGTGTGCGTGCCTGTGTGTGTCGTGTGTGTGTGTGTGTGTTTGAGTGCATGTTCTAGAGAGATGACTCAACTTACTTGTAGGGGATGTGCTTTTGTGTGTGGTGGTGGGTGGTGGTGTGTGTGTGTGTGGTGTGTGTGTGTGTGTGTGTGTGTGTGTGTGTGTGTGTGTGTGTTGAGTGCTTGTTCTAGAGAGACGACTCTGCTTACTTGTAGGGGATGTGCTTTTGTGTGTGGTAGGTGTTGTGTGTGTGTGTGTGTTGTGTTGTGTGTGTGTGTGTGTTTGTGTGATGTTCTAGAGAGATGATCTGCTACTTGTAGGGGATGTGCTTTTGTGTGTGGTAGTGTGTGTGTGCGTGTGCGCGCGCGCTTGTGTGTGTGTGTGTGTGTGTGTGTGTGTGTGTGTGTGTGTGTGTGTGTTTGAGTGCTTGTTCTAGAGAGACGACTCTACTTACTTGTAGGGGATGTGCTTGCTACCATTGACCAGTGCCAGGATGACGTTGCCCAGGGCAGAGAGGGAGAGGCACAGGCCCGTGGTGCTGTCCCGAGTCTTACTCAGCACCTTAACACAGCTGCCCAGATCAATCAGGTGCAGACGACTGCGCCCACCAGACACTACACAGCACACACGCAGGGAGAGGAGACAAGAGAAGAGAGGAGAAGAGGGGAAAACAGAGGAACAGAATGGAGAAGAGAAGAGAAAAGAAGAAAAGGAGAGGAGAAGAGGGAGAACAGAGGAACAGAAATGGAGAAGAGAAGAGAAAGAAGAAAAGGAGAGGAGAAGAGGGGAAAACAAAGGAACAGAAATGGAGAAGAGAAGAGAAAAGAAGACAAAAGAACAGAAGAGAAGAGACAGTTAAACTAATTCATTTAAAGCTTTAGACAGTACTAATTCACATGTGTCTCAAAGAGTAGTTTATACTGGGTCTGATGTGATCCAGACAGGTAGAATGAAGAGTGATTATATTTATAGTAACAATCGCCATACTGTCGTGTCTACTGAGTTGCCTCAGGTGAGTCAGTCTCTGAGAGAAGTAAGTGTGTATGTAAATGTACTCATGACTGTATTTATAGTGTGTATCTTTCAAAAGAGCGCTTAAATTCACTGGTCAGGAAAATAAATCTCAACTCCACGGAGGCAAAAGCCGGCAAAGTAAAGAGAAGCAGCCGCCTGAAAGACTCAATTCATGCTGCAAGTGGTGGCAGCCCTGCCTGTCAAAGCCGATGGCAGAGTTTTACACTCTCTGCATAATTCTGAGTGACTCTGTAGCTTTGATCACAGGGGTGTATTCACATGCGGGGAACATGAATGAATTAGCTTTCCTCCGGTTCTCAAAAGCAATCCACAGAAGCCCCCTGCTCCCCCCCAACAACTACCCCCCCCCCCCCCCCCCCCAGAAGCGAGCTCTGATTCGAATGGGTGCCTTTTCCTTCAGGTTCTACTGCTCTCCGTCGACGCCAGCTCTCAAATCACAGCGCAGATACTGCTTTCCTTGTGTACAGTTTGGACGCAAGTCAAGCCTGAATTCCACACTGGGGCTAGACTTACACATATGGCTTCACTTTGCCCTCTCTGAGTAGTCTTTGTTGGGGTGGGGGGGGCGAAGGGGGGGCACGACCGCGGCCGCCGCCGCATCTGACTCTGCTGCCTCAGAGTGCTTCCCCGATAAGGGTGGTTCGTTCTGTTTCCGCGGAAACTGCAGGCACGAGCCTGACAGCTTAGCATTAAGATTAGAGCGTCTCTCTCACCCTTTTTTTTTCACTTAATGAAGGTGCCAAATTTTTGACATGGATTATCAAGGGCAGGCTATTTATATGGCAGACTGGCAGTGTTTCAGAGTGGCGTTGAAAGGGAAAGTTTCTCATCAGAGGAGAAGAAAGCTTTTTTAACTTGATTGAAGCGAACAGCGGGAACTCTGCCAGAGTGGAGCGAGAGTGGACATTTTGTAAGATATTTTAATGAGCAGTCCACAACAACCTGGGACAGCAATTATCAGCTCGTTAAAATAATGTAGCCTGATAAAGTCTGCAGACTGGGAAAACTGCGGTCCAGTTCCACAACTTCCACTACTCGAGGGCTGGCCGCCCCGAAGGTTTGTAAAAATAGCTCTACGTCTCCAGTGGAACAAAGCTTGCATTCCTGCCTTGCATTCAAAGCATTTTGAGGGCCCTATCTGCGTGCTGGGCCCCATGTCTTTTCAAATAGGCCAGCCTCTCAAGGCCTAAAGACACATGTTCACTTAAAGTCCCACAGCATGTGTGTGTTTGTAAGGTTTATCTGGTGGGGGTATGGCTCATATTATACTGTATGTGTGTGTGTGTGTGTGTGTATGTGTCTGTGTGTTGCCTGGGGTGTGTTCTGACACTCACTGCCACTGTTGTTGGTGCATTCAGTACAGGTAGATATGTTGATGTGAGTATAAGTGAGTTGTGAGGTGTGTAGTGTGTGTGTGTGTGTGTGTGTGTGTGTAAGAGAGAGATAGAGAGAGACATACTGTCACTGTTGTCAGTCTTTGCCATGCAGTACTGATAGATGTTCAGCAAGAGCATGTGTAATTTGTGTGTGTGTGTGTGTGTGTGTGTGTGTGTGTGGTGTGTGTGTGTGTGTGTGTGCGACTCACTGCCGCCCTTGCCGGTCTTCTCCATGCGGTACTGGTAGATGTGGAGAGTGAAGAGCATGTGGGAGTTGCGGTGCTCCTCCTCGTCATAGTCGGGCTTGCTGCTGTAGCGCGAGGCAATGGCTGCATCCAGGAAGAAGGCTGCTTTCTCTGCTGTGGGGGCCCGCAACTCACTCTGGTTCTGCAGCTAAACCAGGAGAATGAGGGAAAGAGAGAGAGAGAGAGGAAGGAGAGAAAGAGGGGTTAGAGAGGGAGAGAGAAAGGAGGGGAAGAGGGCAAGAAGAAGAAAAATAAGCAATGGAGAGAAGGAACAGAGAGAGAGACAGAGAGGGGTAAGACAGCGGGGGTGCAAACAAGGGAGGAAGACAGAGAAGTTCAGAAAAGAAGATGAGTTCAGAAAAGAGTCAGTGATTAACATGCCCTGAATCACACACTGAGACACACTATACTTACAAAAGAACAAAACATAAGAGTAGCATGTGTACAGAATAACACAATCCTGACATCACTGCAGCACCCTAACTAACACTGATGGCTCCCTCTACCTAACATCATTTTCACCTTTTACTTTGACACCTCTGAGAGCCAGTTTAAGACTCTAGACTGGTGCTATTCACAGCAACCGTGGCTTTGTATTAGATCTTTGCGGGGGAGAAACAGCGCCTTAAGGTGCCATTGTGACTTCTTGACAGGAGACAGGAAAAGGTGAAAGAAAAAAAAAACAGATGGTGTCACTGTGCAAACACGAGGGTGAGAAACAGAGTTGTTAAAGTATTCATTTCAAAATAAAAGTGTTGTCACAGTCATGATCTATCCATAGCATGACTCATCATGCCAGAGTTTCACTTTTCAGAAAAAGAAAAAGAAAGAAAAAAAAAGTGAAGTCAGTGATGACAGCTACAGTCCGGGAGGTCTGTGTGTCTAAGTCTGCATTTAATGGATTAAGTTAAACCCAAATGATTATCAGTGTTTGAGATGATGAGCGGTTTGGCCCCAGTGGCTGGGCGTAAAGACAGACTGATAAAGCGTCTGGGACAGAAAATTGAGAGGCAGGAAACACCAGGGCTCACAGCTCCAGGGTCTATTATTTCAGGGCCAGATTAAAGATGTTCGCAGGGATTACAGAGATATGGTTGTCTCCGAAAACTAATCCATTCAACATGTAACGGCAATTACGTTTACAATGATGGCTTTATTCCACATTATCCATCTCACCACCCCCTACCCCTCTCTCTCTCACACACACACACACACACTGAGAAATTAGCTGGGGATAATCTCTGGCTGTGTAAAGAAAGTCAACCTAAAGGCATAAAGTGTGTGACAGCTCCATTAGAGGACTTCAGCTCAAACCAGCACAAAAGACTTTCACTCACTACTAAGTACGCTACTACCAAGAGAGATTTAATCACATTTTCTCACTGGGTAATTTGCAGACAGCATTACAAATTAGATATAATAAGGAATAAACATCTTCATTAAGTTCACAAATTTATATATACAGAAAAAACTCAGAACAAGTATGTTAAAGGGTACGTACGTGCGGAGTTAAAGTCTAACCACCTCACAATGTATATTCACAATATATATCTTCACAAAGCTCTAGCTATGATGAGAAAAACGTCTGTTCAACAAAGACTGAGTCTTGCTTGTACGTCTTCATTTACATCAATAGAACAAATGATTGTTGAAAAAAAAGCTAATTTTACTGCGTTGCTAATTCGAATAGAATGCAATTAGCACCCATACCTGCATCCCACAGATGGGGTCCTCGCAGAGGTAGACCCCTGGGGATTGGCCGTCCTGCAGGCTGCCTGTGGCCACCTCGGACAGCAGGTCCTTCAAGTTTTCGTCTTTGCCCCAGACCTCCACGGCAGACACGCGGACGGAGAAGCGCGCGCCCGTCTTCTCCTTGCGTTCGTTAATGAGCTTGAAGAGCCAGGAGATGGCACAGGGAATGATGCCCAGACTCTGTGTTGAGTCGTCGCGCCCGATCATGGTGTAGGACTTCCCTGCAGATGCACACAGACACACACACACACACACACACACACACACACAGACAGGACGAATGGGTTTAATCAACGCAGGATATAGAGCCTAGTTGTAACACTGGGAACAACCCTGAGCAATGGAGGACATATTATCACAAAGATTGCCAGCACACATCCACATTCAGAATGTCTGTCTCCGCCGTGTGTGTGTGTGTGTGTGTGTCTGTGTGTATTGTCGGCACACGTCCACATTCATAATGTTTGTCTCTATTGTCTGTGTGTATGTGTGTGTGGTTTATGATGAGAGGGTTTTATCAGGCACTGAGCTCATGTGTGCATCTGATGTGAAAGCAGGCTTTGTTTGCGGAGGTCTCAGAGGAGAATAATCCCCTGTCACCACCTCAGGATTCATGGCCTTGTTTTGGACTCCCCTCGCTGTGATGCAACTGGACTCTTTCTGTTGCCAACAACTGACGGAGGTCCTGTCTGAAAAGTCTACCCTCTGGTGTTCAGCTAAGTCAAGATAAATGACATGAGCCGTTCGCTGAGGGAGGAATGTTTCATTATGTTTTAAAATATCACTAGATAGGACTTATTACTTGGTCGACTTTTCCAAGTAAAATCTCAATCCCTGTGTCCAGGGATTGGGTCCAATTCTGTGTTAGAATCTCATTTTCTAGTATTGGCGCAGACGTGACACACGCCATGGGGTCTGCATGCGTGAGGAGGAAGATGTCATTACAGCTTAACATCTGCGGATAAGCACATTCCTGTGCATTATGAGGTCATTCTTAGTGTAACAACCAGATTTACGTTTGTAAGAACCATATTTCTGTGCATAATAAGGCATATTCGTGTGTGTGATAAGCATACTCAGGTGTAGTAAGCTTATTTGCGCATGTAATAAGTTTATTGGTGTGCACAATAATGCACATCAGAGTGTATAATAAAATGTGTGTGTGTGTGTGTGTGTGTAATAAACTGCATGTACTGAAATCTTTAAGTGAATTTGTTCTGCTCCTGTTCCCTGTCCTCCACTCCTGCTCTGTCCTGTTTAACTTTAGTCCTCCGGCTAGAAATCTCTCTTTCCTTCAGACATCTGCCATATGGTTCTGTGGCTGTCCAGCCGGTTACACACACACACACACACACACACACGGGGATGCATGAGGCATTTAAACATCTGCTGACCGACGGAACGGTTGCCGTGGCAGCGGCCACCAGGGAGAGGGTGTGTCCCTGAGTGCAGTTCTGGGCACCACCATGCTAAGAGAGAGAGAGAGAGAGAGAGAGAGAGAGAGAGAGGAGAGAGAAAGATAGACAGAGAAAGAGGAGATAGAGGGAGAAAGAGAGAGAGAGCAAGAAAGAAAGAGAGAGAGAGAGCTCCTGCTGCTGACAGCAGGGAAAGATCAAACACACGGCTAAACAAAGCCATATGCCATAACCAACACTCACTCCACACAGACTCCACTTCAAACGCGCAATGCCTCTGGTGTCCTCCCTGTGTGTGTGTGTGTGTGTGTGTGTGTGTGTGTGTGTGTGTGTGTGTGTGTGTTTGCAATAAACTATTGCTTTTTATCATGCATTTAAGTACAGGAAATGTTTGTATATGGATACACTGGTATGAATAAGGAACACCGTAAACCATTAGATTCTGTGTGTGTGTGTATGTGTGTGTGTGTGTGTGTGTCTGTGTGCAGATTTGACATTGTGTGTTTTTATTAAGTATAAACAAATGTGTATATGTACATGTGGGTATACTTGACAAAATGTAAACACTATGTAAACAACTAAAAGTCTATATATGGAGCATACTGTTGCAGATATCTGTGAATGTGTGTGTGTCTGTGTGTCTCTGTATGTACTGTACTGTCTCTGTATGTGTGAACTGAGAGTTACTACCATGTGATCTGCTTTGTATTTTTAAGTGCAACGTGTGTGAGAGTGTGTGTGAAAAATTGCCACCACAGCCCCACTCCGCTCATCCATGTCTTCATGCATCTTCCTAATAGCACTTATCAGCACCCTCTGCTAATACGATCATTCATGTACGCAGAGACGGCATCGACAAACTAGCCCAGTCGATAGAACAAAAGGAGCAAATTAATTTTGTTTGTAATAACTGTCAGTGACAGCTACATTTCAGCAGATGTTTCATTCATTAGCTGGGGGGTTGTGGGGAAGAGGCTCTGCACTGGCTACAGCATTGACTGGAAAGAGGTTTATCTGTGGCTTCAGGGATACCGTATTCAACATGTATTGAAAGTGTTTGTGTGTGTGTGTGTGTGTGTGTGCATGCGTTTGCATAAGTGTGTGTGTGTGTGCATATGCATGCGTATATGTCCTTGCGTGTGAGTAGGACTGTGTGCATGTTTGTGTCTGTGTGTGTGTGTGTGTGTGTCTGGGCATTTGCATGCATATAATATATGTCCTTGTGTGTGAGTGGGAATGTGTGCATGTTTGTATCTATGTGTGTGTGTGTGCTTGCATGTATCGGTATGTGTGTTTGTATTCGTGCTGTTATGTGTCTTCTGAGCCTCGTGTCGGATGGAAGACTGTGCTGGCAACATACCCAGCAGGTTATGAAAGATAATACTACTTGTAATAGCAATACAAGCACAAAGCAATTAATTTGATATGACCTGATACAGTGTGTGCGGCTCTTCTGCTGTGATATGCTTTATTGTTGCTACAGTAAGCCTGAATTCTTACAGTACATTTGCATATTTATCTCTTTATAAGAAGAAACACACATAATGTTCCCTTTCCATAATCCAAAAGACACACATTTTAATCAAGCATTCCTGTGCTGACTGACATGCCTTGTTTGTGTGTGTGTGTGTGTGTGTGTGTGTGTGTGTGTGCGAGTGCAGTGTGCACAGTGTAGGCTCATTATTGACAACCTAGACAGACAATGCATCCACACAAACACAGTCAAAGAAGATATTATTGTACGTTTAAAAAATGGTCAGTATACATGACCTTGCTTTGAACGGGGAGGTAGTGTGTTTGCGTGATCACCATAGTGACTGTAACGGATGCCTAAGAGATGCACCTAATGGCTTGAGTGCTTTCTTCACTAGGACGGGGGTGCCATTGGAGTGAAGGCATTTTAGTGGGATAGCTCGCCTTTAGTGGAATAACACTACCCATTAGTCCCAAAGGTAGGCCTTTGTGGCCCATCTCTTGACCCATTGGAGGGGGGTCTCCCATTGCTCATCTGCTGGAGATGGTGACTTAAAACAGCACCTTCTGGCATCACTGAGACCTCTTCACATCAATTAAGTCTGGCCAGGGTTGCCCAGAGAAGATGGATGCTCTTTCATTGGCTCAGAGAGAGAGAGAGAGAGAGAGGGAGAGAGGGAGGGTAATTCGATCAAATGGCTTATGGATGACGTGATGTTTTGGGGCCAGGAGCAGCAATTCAATTACTTTAGACGGTCCTTTCACAGGATGGGCACTGACACGCATTCAAATGGATTAACATGTGAACTCCAGCTTAATGAGTTTTATTTATGGAGACACTTTAAGTGTGTTTAGTTGTGTTGGGACACACAGAAACGCTGTCACTGATTGATCGCAATCCACTACCTCTGAAAGTAGAAGCAAACTCAACAACAGACAGCGGACACAGACAAAGTGCCCCCCCCCCCCAAACACACACACACACACACACACACACACACACACACACACACTTTCTGTCTTGCAGGGGCGAGTGACACATAAAACTGAGCTTGTTACCAGAGACAACAGCGTAGGGCCAGCTGGCTGAAGCTCTGGTGAATTGCAAGCGTGTTTTGTTTAATTCATAAGCTCAAATCCCACCGAAGGGAGGACAGCAACAAGAACAAAACAACCCTGCATCCCAATCACTTGATCTCTATTAGACTATACAAAGGAGACTCAGTCTGTGTGCCTGAGCAGACAGGGGAAATATAAGCTGCCTGCCTGGACTGAACCACAAGGGCCACAAGCTGCCTGTTGGCCTCCACTTTGCCCTCCCCTGGACGTTCAAAGGGCTCAAAGCCGACCATACTCTCCACACTCCACACTGATACTTATTTACCTCATCAAGAACGTGTGTGTGCGTGTGTGTGTGTGTGTGTGTGATTTATCACTACAAGAACAACGAGGGAAATAAGGGGGTGATAAGAGAAAAGACAGAAATGGTGAAGCTGTGTGTGTGTGTGTGTGTGTCTGCTATTTATCTATGCAAGAACAAGGAGGAAAATAAGTGGGTAATAAGACTACAGCACCATGAAGACATGGTGAAGCTCTCTCTCTTTCTCTGTGTGTGTGTGTGTGTATGTACATGTTTTCTTTGTTCTTGTACAGTGGCTAATTCACTGCATTTGGTGGTATCACTGCAGGATCCGTTTCTGACGACGACATTTAGCCCAGTTTGTGATTTACGAGCAGCAGGTAACTGCATCTGACTGGTTACCCTCTCATCTGATCACTGACCAGTGACGGCAGGATTTGAGAGTCCCATTGTTCCCAGAGCAATTTGCTGGTTAATTTTTAAAAGCGCTTCTGTGTGTGTGTCTGTGTGCTGGGGTATCTGGGAGAGGGGAGAGGGTGGGCCGGCCGTAAAACTCAATCAGCGTGTGACTGGTCGGGCATGAAGCTGAGCTGAAGCCAATTCAACATGACAGGAGCTGGACCACCAAGATGAAAAGATGCACAGAAAAAAGAGAGAGAGAGAGAGAGAGAGAGTGAGGGAGAGAGAGGCAGAGAGAGGGGGATTGTGGAATGATGAGGAGGAAGATGTTTTTTTTTTCCTTCCTCTCTCTTTCGCTGATGTATTGATGTCCGTGACGTGACGTGTCTGAGAGAGGACAGTGATTGAAAAATTACAGTGAAAAAATGCTGCCTGACATTATTTGCAGTGGCTAGACATATGGGAGAGAGGGGAAGGCACTTAAGTGCTATTAGTGCATTCCCTCACAGCCCCCAGCACAGCTAGGTTCAACCATCCTGTGTGTGTGTGTGTGTGTGTGTGTGTGTGTGTGTGTGTGTGTGTGTGTGTGTGTGTGTGTGTGTGTGTGTGTGTGCGCAGAGTATATGTGTTTGTGCGTGCGTGTGTGTGTGTGTGTGCGCACAGTATATGTGTTTGTGTGTGTGTGTGTATTGGTTTAAAAAGACTCACATGCTCCCTCTTACTGCAGAACACAACAGACAGGAGCAAAACACATTCTGACATCTGAGCAGACCCCTGACATCCAGACCGCCATCACAACACAATCCTCCTTTCCCCCCTCTACCATGTCTAAAGCTTCTAAAAAGGGCTGTTTAACGTGTCCAGTGAGGGCTGTTACAGCCGGGCATGTTTCCCAGTGCAGTCTCCTATCACATCCAGCAGCCTCTCCAGGCATAGAGGACTGCTTGAGTCAGTCTAGGGTTGAGGGTTGCTGCTGGCGTGGTCAGCCTGGTTAAGGCTTCGGGTGATGGCTTCATCTCTGTATAGTTAGAGGAGTGGAGGCTCAAATTATGCTCTCAGGAGGAGAAATTGCTTTTTTAATGAGGCTGGTGAGAGACAAGGGAGTACAAATACACACACAATGCTGCAATTATGGACTGGACAGCTAAATGGTTTTGGGGAGAATGAATGTGTGTAAGGGTGCTATTCAGGTTTGACAAACTATTGTTTTGTTTTCAGGAGTTAAACCCTGAGAAAGGTCTTCATGGATGGGAACATCAGCACATAGTCATTAAAACTTCTACTGCTGTTTCACACTCACTGACGGTAGCTTTTGTGTATGTGTGTGTGTGTGTGTGTGTGTGTGGCACAGGCACTGTAGAAATCTCTATAATAAGTGTGTATAACGTAACTCATACAGTATTATGGAGGAACTCGAGGCAGGTGCACTAAACGAAGCCATCGCGGTCCCGAGGGGGATTTTGGCCTCCCCGCAGTTAGGCAACATATCCTCGTCTGCTGAGCAGATGAGAAGAGGAACCAATACTACTGTTCTACAGACGAGGACGCTATAAGTTAATAAAGAGCATAGACTAGGCTACTTTTAGAAATATGGCGATCTGGAAGTGGGTCGGGTACAATATTTTCATAATTATTTTTTGCGGTCCAAGTTGCATGTGGGTTAGTTGAAAACATTGGTCGGGTGCGAGTCGTTCATAGGACATGGACCCGTGCATCACTGCAGTGTAACCCCCTTCATAGCCTAATATGCGCATAAGGGAACATTTAAGTCATGACAATCGTCGTCTGACAGAAAACACCTGTGCAGCGCTCTGTGATGTCGGAATAAACACAAATTATCACAAAAGAGTACACATTTTTATCGAGGAGATTCTTCACTCTTCAACAATATTCTAATTTGTGAAGCTTTACCTGTATTGTGTAGCTATTCAAATTGCAATGCATTACAATTATCAAGACACTAACAATAAAGTGCATTCAGTATTTAGTCCACTTTTGCCTTGTTCAAGTGAATTGTAAAAAAAGGCATTATGGATTGCCTCTTGATTTACCTTACCTTACTAGAGGAGAGGAGAATGTATGTAGGCTTATGTGAGAGGAGAATGTATGTATGTACAAGTAGAATGTATGTATGTGAGAGGAGAATGTATGTATGTGCAAGTAGAATGTATGTATGTGAAAGGAGAATGTATGTATGTGCAAGTAGAATGTATGTATGTGAGAGGAGAATGTATGTATGTGCAAAGAGAATGTATGTATGTGAATGTGAAAAATGTATGTATGTGAGTGCAAAATATGTATGTGTGTGAGAGTGAAAATATATATGTACATGAGAGGAGAATGTATGTATGTGAGAGTGAAAACATATGTATGTGAGAGGGCCAGAATGAATAATGTCTTGAAGGGCTCCTCATACTTTTCTTATGCTTGCACGCACAGACACACACACACACACACACACACTCGCATATATACACACAAACTCACCAAGTTTGGAATGGCCAAAGCAGAACACACAACCATCCGCTCCGTTGACCACAGACTGGATGACCTCAGCGACTGTTCCAGCACATACTTCCGCCTGGATGAGGGGAACGAGGGGAAGAGTGAAAAGAGAGAGAGAGAAAGAGAGGGAGGAAGAGACAGAGAGAGAAAGAGAGATGTATCAGCATATCCACAGGACTCGCTACACAGTGCATAGTGCACAGTGCACTTTCATCCAACTAATTTGTTTACAATTCACAGCACACAATAACACAGAAATATTAATGAAGTGAATGGTTAACATATTACAAACAAGAGGAGAATCATAGCTCAGTCTTATAAAGTTGTACCTTGTGAATTTGGTAGTTAAGACATGAAAGCATGACATTTTCATGAGAAACATAAAAGTCTTTGGGTTGCAGTTTCATCATGTTCTATGTCTCCAGTGTCTTCTATCAGCCCTGACTACAGAGCCCTGAGAATGATTGACAGCTGAAATGAACTGTGTGTGTGTGTGTGTGTGTGTGTGTGTGTGTGTTTGCCTGAGACTTACCTGGGAGGCATCGTGGGGGAAGGCAGCGTCGAAGGCAAACATCTTTGGTGGAACCTGATTGGAGGAGCCTCGCTTCTGGGTGGCGTTAGGTTGGCTGTTGGACGCTGGGTCCATGATGGTCACCTGCTTCTTGCGCGGGTCCACCTTCAGGAAGGAGCTGGACTCGGCCGTCTCCGGGGGAGACACGGGGCAGATGCGCAGCATCACTTTCACCTGCAGGTAACCATGGAGACCACGGTAAGCAGTGGGAATGCTACAAGCTAGACAGCAACCGTAATGTCTGCCTCATGGCAACACTTGTACCAGAGAGGGTAAAAGCGAAGCGAGAGGCACTAATGTTCTGTGCTCTATTTTCCCAAGAGGGAGGGGGTGAAATCCTACTTTATGCAGACCAGAGTTGAGCTCTCATACTCTGATACAGAAGATCATTGAAAAGTTTGTATTGTGACATAATGTGAGCATACTGCAGACCAGAACTATTCACGTTTGTTCCTATTATAACGTATTATGTTGGTCTTATCTTGGTCAGTGTTTAGTGATCTCTGCTTGTATAGCACACAGCGAAATTTTGTTCACAGTCACTTTGCTGTGGATTTTTAAAGCTTTGTTTTAGCCACACATATATTACTGAAATCCATCCCTAGGACAAAATTAGTTGAATTTCATATGGGATAAATAAAGTATGATCTTATTTTATCTAATCTTATCTTAAATCGAGGCTGGACTGACTAGCTGTTGCAACTCGGTGCTGTGTCACATCTAATACACTTAACTGAGTCTGATGTTCCTTCAGACAAACTTCTGCACATTTCCATACTACCTCTTCCACACTTTACAGCTTAGACATTATTTTTTTTTTTTTTTTATTTTATTTTATTATTTTTTATTTTTCATAGTGTGTGTGTGTGTGTGTATATATGTAATATTCATGTCATGTTTTGGAGGCTACGGGATGTCTGAATTTCCAATGGGATGAATAAAGTAACTATCTATCTTTCTATCGATCTGTCTTTCTATCTATCTTTCTATCTTTGTATCTATGTATCTATCTTTCTTTCTATCTATCTTTTCAGTCTATCTATCTATTTATCTATCTATGTGAGCTACACTTAGGGGGTGTGCTGTGGTCCCTGGGTTCAACTCTGACCTGCGATCATTTCCAGACCCCACTCTGTGTCTCTCTCCCACTCACTTCCTGGTTATCTTCACTAGCCTATTACAATCAAGCCAAAGAAACTTTAGTGACAGTTTGCAATATATGGCACTACTTTATCACACTTCAAACAATGACAGGCAGTCAGGCAGGCAGGCAGGCAGGCAGGCTGGCTGGAAAAAAATCTGCTGCAAACTCTCCATCGTAAATCAGCTTAGAGACTCACTTACTGACTGACTGACTAGGGGCCCAAAGAGTGACTGGGGGCTTCTCAGACTGATGGCTTTGAGGAGTTTCTCTTTGAGGGGTTTTCTCCCTTTGTGAGGCATAAATCTGCCTGTTTGCTCAGCAGTGTACTGAGACGCGCTTACCAGTCACTTCTCCCTGCTTATATACAGCCTTTATCTGACTTAAAAGCCAGTGTGCTCCGTGTGTGTGTGTGTGTGTGTGTGTGTGTCTGTGTGTCTGTGTCTGTGTTTGTGTGTGTCTGTCTGTTTCTGTGTGTGTGTGTGTGTGTGTGTGTGTGCATTTGTGTGTGTGTTTGGAGACAGTGAATCAGGAGCAGCGTATTAGACATAGGGAATTAGACATGGCCGCTGTGAGCTTCCTGTTTGCTTGAGGACGCAGCGGTGACAGGAGAACACCCAGCTTTGTGTCGTCTCTACATGCACTGTTTTGGGTGATCAAACTCACACTGCAGAGCCAGGCTCTTCTCAAGTGTCTGGATTACAGAGAGTACGCCTGGTCCCCGAGAATAACAACAGAATAAGACTCAGGGAAGAGACAGGCAGGAGTATTACTCATGAGGCTGGACTGACATCTTACATAACCAGTATGAATATGGCTTTCTTCTGACACACAAGCATTTACTGTGGTGAGTTTTCTACCACTGAAGAATCTGACCTGTGAGATGTAGGAGGGAGTGTGATTACTACACAGCCTACTGCTTGCCAAGGGCACACCTAGTCTACACCAGCAGGAAGTGGACACCGGCCAATCACGCTCTACTTCCTGGCTGGCCCTTGCATCCCTGCTCCAGAGGGACCAGAGGGCGACGTTCTCGAGGGGGTCGAGTTTAATTACCGTGTGCCCAGCTTTGAGACTTTGTGACTTTGCTGGTGAATTAGATGCCCCATCGAGGCAGGAAGTGTCATGACTCACTTCCTCTGGGTCTCCTCAAGGGGGAGTTCAGTAACCCCGGCAGACTGCCCCGAGGTCGCCCAGCCCTCTCCCGGTCCTGTCTTCTCAGCTTCTCTCCTCCCCTCTCTGCCCTGCCAGTCTGGACACCTCACAGCCGATCCTATCTCACCTCCTCACACAAAAATAACTCAGCAGCAAGTAAGAAAGTACTGCAGCTCTCTGCAGTAAAAACTCGCAGCAGGGAAAGAGGAGGTAGATAACAATGAAAAGTGCCTGGAATTTTATTTTTTTTATTTTTAACATACTGTTATTTGGGCTGTCAAATGCCAGTCCACTTGGATAAATTATAATGCAAGATGGAGAGCGGATACGAAAGCTTTTAGCGCTCGAGAGACGCAAGTGTAAAATATTCACAAAAAGGTTTTTATAATTAGTTTTTTTCCCCCCTCTAAGAGAAGCCTACGGATCAGAGCTGCTGATGCCATTCTCTTCCTTGAAGGGGGATTCACAGGAGGGTAAATAATGGATGAGGTACAGTCAGGAGTGCCTAATTGAGAACGATAAGACTTAGATGGCAGCGTTCCCTGAGTAAACACAAAACAAACTTTCTTTCAGTTGCATCACATCGCACAGATATGACCGATGGATGTTTGATGTAGTAACATACAGGACTACAGAAGGGAAAAGCATGAAATATTCACTATACTGTATGTTACTTCCATGACATTGCAGAAAATATGCACAGTCTGCTGTGCAACCCTCAACCAACCGAGACAGAAATAATAACACACACACACATGCACATACACACACACACACACACACACACACACACATGCACACACCTATTCCAAACATGTACCGTATATTGGAAATGCAATATCAAGTGATGTCACAGTCACACAGTCACACACTCACACCCAAACAAACATATTGCATCCACATGCACATATTGCAAGCATATACATTGTGAATGCAATATTAAGAGATAGAGAGCGCTGTTACAGTTCACCCTGACAACCCTCACATTCATGTCTATCAGTGAGCAGAGACTGTCATGAGGACACCATAGCTGATCTCAGTCCCAATCAAACACTATCTGCTAGACTGGAAGCTTCTCAGCACTGATATCCACTTTCAATCTTTTGCGCACACACACACACACACACACACACACACACACATAAACACAAACACAGAAGCATATCCCAAAGTCAAACACTATCTCCTTCACCTCCGGGACCTTCTCAACATTGATATCCTTTCCCAGTCTTTCACAGACCCACAAACATACACACACACACACACACTCACACACACACACACTCACACACTCATAAATCTGTGTGTGTCTGTGTGCGTGTGTGTATGTATGTGTGTATGTGCAGGCATGTGCTGCTGTGACGCTTGGTTACCCCCAGCATATTGGGGGTGATGTGTCAGGATCTGGACCTGCCATCCTGACCCATTGAAGCGAGGATGCGCCACTTTGCTCTTTCCACAGACTCCTAATGCTGATTGACAGGTCACCGTTGCCACGCCAACGACACCCAGTCACCTTCAGATGCTTCAGATGTAGAACATAAACATCAGTGGCTCACACAGACAACTCTATACACTCACAGAGACAACAACTACAGTATACACATACTAAGCCCCTTCCCAATGGGCTTAAACCAAGAGAAACTGGCTTTTAGGAATTCAATGAGTTGAACTCTGAAGCTAAAGTTGAAGAACACTAAAACTTAAATTAAGCTTGTCATGTCTGACTAAAGAAATAATTAAATAATTAATAATTATATCTTCTTAATTATGTTATATGTTACACATTATTAATATACAAGTATATTTTTGCTTTACATTTTGAACTGATGGTACAGATGGGAAACATTCCAAAATAAATTTCCATCAATTCCTATTCTAGATTTCCATGGAGAATCTACAGTGTACTGTGGATATGCAGTTTGTAGATGGTGGCAGACATATGTAGACAGGCAGTCCCTGTTTGTCCTCGGCACTGGTGCAGGGTGCACTGACACAAATTAGCTTTTATTCTCTGTGTCGTGTCTCAATGTTGTGTTTCTCCGCTTGGCCTTTTTACAAAGCCTAATCAATACCAAGAGCAGAATCAGCATGGCAAACAGGGCCTGTGTCTGAATAAATAGCCTCAGTAATTGGTTCTTTACCTTCTTAGAATCCCATTAGAGGCACGCTAGTGTGTAGCGTAGCGTTGCGTTCGCCCGCGTGTGCCGTAGCATACGCCAACGAAGCAGAGCTCAAGCTCACATCAATCCCCTGATGGCATGCTTCCTCTTGAAGGATTATGGGATGGTGAACAAAGCACACGGCCAAACCCAACCACTACAAAAGCCATTCTCTGGCTAGAGTCTCCATGTAGAATACTCAGTTACAATACTCAAAAACTGAAATGACATGTCTTAGAGTGTATGTACGCATGTATTTACATACTATAGATTATATATGATGTGAATCATGTATGTATGTACAGTATATGATGTACATCATGTATGTATGTATGTATGTATGTATAGGGTACACAAATCATATCCAGCAGCTTATTAACATGCAAATTAGTAACCTACTAGTCACATGTTACAAGTTACAAATCACTTATTAATATCTTATTCTGCATGACCTTATTCTACCCATTGTAGACTATTAACTAAGAATTTCTCCAATATAAACTCCTAACTACTGTTCATCTGTGGTTAGTAAGTTAGTTGTACATTAATTATGATCTTAATATGCTTTGGTTAATATGGGGTTTATACGGCAGTAGTACAACAAGAACAGTTATTCTCCTTCAATAATATTTAGAAAAGATGGTTTATTCATAGGAACAAACCCAAAACTAAAAGTGCCTAATAGTGTCCAAATAAGCCCTAATTACATCTTTATGATTGAGAATTACTGTTCCTGAGAATAACTATTCCTGTTATACTACCACCTTATAAGCCTCTTACTGTGCAAAGCTTACTGAGATCACAATTCATATACAACAACTAGCTTACTGTGAATAAACAGGAGTTTATATTAGTGAAATTCTAGTTAATGATCTACTATGAGTAGAATCAGCTCATGTGACTTGTAATGACTAACAAATGGCTAGTATGTTATGAATCTGCATGGTAATAAGCTGCTAGTTAATGGTGAATATGTGTACCCTAATCTAAAGTGTTACCGTATGTATGCATGTGTATGCATGTGTGCGTGTATGTATGTGTATGCATGTGTATGTATGTGTATGCATGTGTGCGTGTATGTATGTGTATGTATGATTCTATGTCTCATCTGAGGATAGACATGCTTAGATATCCATGCTTTACTGTTCTTGGCAACTGCTAGTGAATATTTCAAGAAGCCAAACATCTTTACAGGCCAGTTTGATCACAGCTATGAGGGCAGGAACAAAGAAGACTGAATATTCATGTCTGTGTCATTTAGTGGGCTGTGGCAGCTTTCAGAAATGAAGCTGTTGTTGTGTGAGAGTAAAATAGGCCGCTGAATTATTCATACTGTGTGTATCGTGGTGGTCTCTGAAACGTTTTTTACATCTCCAAGACTCGGTGTGTTTGTTTTTCTTGAGTGTCAAATCTAACCAATCAACTCCAGCGATGTCCGTGAGAACACTGGCTGGAGTGTTCTCACGAACATCGCTGGAGCTGATTGGTTAGACGCAGTTGCCTGAGCACTTTTGGACGAGTAATCAAATTCCAGCCATTACTGCACAGACGTCATCTGCCAAACACACAGGTTTGTGACGGCGCCAAGGTGGATCTGAGATCAGTATGCACGGAGGTGGGACACACGTAATCACTAGGGAACTCAGTGGTCAAGCTGTTTGGAGTGCATCTGCGTTCTCATGGTCAGCCCTGATCCAAGACGTCTGGAGAGGAATCAATAGCCAGGAACGTCAAAGCAGACAAAACAATGTGATCAATCTGTTTTCCATCTGAAATCTAATCTATAGAAGCTAGTTGCCGGAGCCAAGAATTCCGCCTGCATTTTTACTTCTGAGAGAAAGAGGAATGGAATTAAAAGGTCATGAGTGACATCTTGGAGAACAAGAATGTCTCTGCAAGCTAAACCTTGAAAAATGAAAATCACTGCAGATTCACTTTGCTTTCAGTAATGACATCTGATGCATCAACTGATTGATCACTTAAACTTCTTTTCCTTGTTCCATGTAAACAGGGCTGTGGGTCCATGAAGCTTAAACCCAAACCCAGCTAAAAAGGTGGTGGTAGCGCAGCGGTTAAGGAACCTGGCTAGCATGCAAGTAGCCAGAAAAGTTGTGGGTTCGAATCCCAGTTGCCACCGTTGCCCCCCTGAGCAAGGCACTTAAGTTGCTCTAGGGGAGACTTTGTCGACTTTGTAAGTCGCTTTGGATAAAAGCGTTCGCTAAATGCATAAATGTAAATATGAGAACCCAGTCACCCTATTGCCACATTCTGATATCCCAGTTACCCCATCATCACACACAGATAACCCAGTCACATACTGGCAAAAATGTGAGGTGCCCATATGCAGGTTCTACAGAGACACCAATCACACACTAGAACCAGTGCACTGGCTCTACAGAGTGGCCAATCACATGCTCTCTCCATCTCTACTGAGAAGCCCATGAGGTCCAGATCCAAACCCAGCTAAAAAGAACCTAGTCACCCTATAGAGAACCCATCCACTTCACTGGGAGATACAGAGACACACACAGGCAAACCAATCACATGCCAGCAAAAATGGACGGTGCCTATATGCAGGCACAAGAGCATTGGTTCTACATAGAGGCCAATCACACATTAAACAGTGCACTGGTTCTACATAGAGCCAATCACACATTAGAACCAGTGCACTGGTTCTACATAGAGGCCAATCACACATTAGAACCAGTGCACTGGTTCTACATAGAGGCCAATCACACATAGAACCAGTGCACTGGTCTACATAGAGGCCAATCACACGCAGACACCAGTGAACTGCCTTTACAGAGAAGCCAATCACATACTGGCACCAATGCAGCACTGCGCTAACCATACAGAGAAGAGCCCCATCCCATCTGCAGTCGCCATGGCGGCCCTGGAGCAGAATCCCGTCCCATTCTGAACTGCAGTCGCTATGGCGCCCATGGAGCAGAATCCCGTCCCATTCTGAACTGGCCATGGCAGATCCGTCCTGATGGCGCCCCATGGAGCAGAATCCCGTCCCATTCTGAACTGCAGTCGCTATGGCGCCCATGGAGCAGCCACAGGAGGGTCATGCCCATTAATTAGCTTCTCTGTGTGACACACACTCTGTTCCTTCAGACAGGCAATTACAGCTCTCCATGGACTAGTCACACACGACTTATGACACACACACACACACACACACACACAGCCTCACTCAACATTCAGTAGGCCTACATTACACACACACATACAACACATTACACATATGGTCAAACTACATCTAATGCATTGCACACACACAAGCGCGCGCACACACACACACACACACACACACACACACACACACACGTTCAAGCTACACCCTGTACATTTCATCCATCCAAATACCATTCTTGAGTCCCTGACTGACTAACAAAGGGTGTGTGCGTGAATAAAGTGTGAACTGCAGGGGGAACTGAACTGCAAGT
>PYXC01000500.1:105000-110000 GCA_015244755.2 Tenualosa ilisha
GCACACACACCACACACAGACACACACACACACACAGACACGCGCACACACACAGACACATACACACACACACACGGGCTGCTAATAGAACAGAAGCTGAGCACTGGTGCTAGGTTGTTCTCTCATTTACAGAAGAGACAGGGATGTGTGTGTGTGTGGGTGTTGGTGTGGGTGTGTGAGAGAGCGAAAGAGTGAGAAAAGCAGAAAAGCGAGAGTGAGAGTGTGTGGTGTGTGTGGGTGTACGTGTGTTTGCAAGCATCTGGTAAGTGGGTGTGTAAGTAAATGTATGTGTGTCTGTGAGATTGTGTATGTGGTAGAGTGTATTACGTGTATGCTGGTTTGTGTGTGTGTGTGTGTGTGTGTGTGTGTGTCTGTGTGTGCGTATGTGTGCATTTGTATGGAAGTATGCCATTTTCGTGTGTGTGTGTGTGTGTGTGTGTGTGTGTGTGTTTGTGCGTGTGTGTGTGTGGGTGTGACAAAAAGAGACGTCCCCCTGAGTGATATGGCACCATCATGTCTCTAGCGGAGGGACGACTCAACCCTCACCCCTGAGCAGCATGTTGACAGTTGGACAGAGCCTGTCATTTCACCTCCACTGACCCTACCCTCTCCTAATAAGCTACACCTCCTGCAATACACACATCCCAGACAGGGGGCGCAGCAACCGGACTACATCCACTGACACTTCATCCTGGATCTGAACTGCCAACAGCATTTGGCCCTCTGCTGTAGATTACTACAGCTCGGTGCAGGACTAGGCAATGACATTGTGTTAAAGCTCTTCAATGATGATACACAAGACTGCAGAGATGCTATGTTGATCTATGCTATGTTATATTCTAAGATATGACAGAATATGACAGCAGTGAGAATAAGCCACGCTTGATGCTAGGCTATGAGACAGATATGACGCTAGTCAATGTTAGCACAGAAGCCTGTGGTGCATTGGACTTTTAAGCTGAAACTGAATTCTAAATAGTGTGTGATACACTGAGGCAATACTATGATCTTACTTGTGTGTGGTTATGAATGGGACTGAGGCAATGCTAGGCTATTTTAACCTACAAGACTCAAGGGGACTCTTGGGAATGTTAAGACGAAACTGAGGCAATCCTAGGCTGTGCTATGGTAAGCAATTAGACAGAGGTGCTGGAGATTTTTAAGCTGAGACTGAAGCAGTTCTCGACTCCGCCATGGTAAGCTACACGAACTGCAATGTAATTACCTCTAGACTGATTGAGAGAAGTAAGCTAGGCTAGCTCACATGATCGCCTGCGGGGAATGTAGCTAATCCTTTTACACCCCTGTAATTCTGCAACCCAAGCACCATTCTAATGAATGCTAGCCTACTCGCTTTCTCTCCTTATGTGAGGCATGATTTGTCAGAGTTTGACAGCATCGTAAAAAAAAAAATGCCTGAACATTATGGAGCAACATGTCAGATACACCAGGGAAAATTCCTTCAAAATTAACCTCCTCCAGGGCCAACTGAGGTCATTTCTCACAGTGTCTCTGTGCTTCCTGTTGCTCCTGTGGTTGTTGTTGTTGTTGTTTTTAGGTCACTGATTGTAGGCAGACTTTAAATTGACCCATGGCTCTAGAGGGAAAGCCATTCCACATTCTTTCTGCCTGGCACATGTCACATGTCCTGATATTATAATTGAATTAGAGATTAATCCGAGCTCCCGATCCCACCTCAGCACCACACACAGCTCAGTAATTTCCGAGGCGGGGTCCCTGAGGTGCAGCAACGGCCCCCTATTACCCACTCGGGTCCTTGCTATGACTACTGTACTTACTGTGGCTCTCTCAAAGCGGTTGATATGGCGGCAGTGACTGGCTGTCCTTGAAAAGGATTTGTTTTTTGATAATGAGGTCTATGTTTGCAATTGAGGTGATGAAGTCTATACACCGTAAAGAACAATCAGTAACGGTTACTTCACTGTGAAAAATAAATAAGTTCAGTTGACTTGGAATTGGTGTAAAATGAGTGAACGTAACTAGTCTCTTTCAAGTATAGCTTACTTGAAAAATTGGTGGAAACTCGTTGCTTCAATTGAGTGAAGTAAACATAACTCATCTCTCTAAAGTTATGTTTACCATAACCTGAATAGTAATCATGTACATAGATGTATTGTATTCCCAAGTACACATCATGTACTGTATGTGTATGTTGTTGTACACAGTTATTGGTTTTTGACAGCATGTTCAAACCACCTTCTGTTTGAAATGAGTGGACGTGGTAAATGTATTTGTACATTCGGAGAATTTATTTGTTTGTGTTTTTAACGTACGAATGAGTTTACTGGCTCGATGCTTCTACCTTGACCAGTCCTGGGTTATATATGTACTTGCACATCAGATAAGGTAATTGGTTAGCTTGCGCTACTTTGCCAAGCCCTGCGTTGTATTCTTCCATGTAGTCTTCCATGTATCCACACACAGTGTTAATGACTAGCTGACCCTTCCCTAGCGTGTCCTGTGATGTATGTAAGTACTTTGCACATGTTTTATAGCATGTTGGCATATACACAAGGCCGGTGATTGATTGCCCCTACCTTGCCAAGTCCTGGGTTGTCCTTGACTTTGTTGACGGCACGGAGTAGGCATGGTGGCGCTGGAGGGGGGGACACCTGGAGGATGCCGCTGAAGTTGGTGGGGAAGAGGGGGGGGTCGCTCGCCACTGGGGGAGCCGGACGCTGCTTCCTCTTCTTGGAGGAGAGGTTGAGCTTCTGGGCAGCTCTGAGTGAAGAGAAGGGAGAGGGAGGGAGAGGATAAATAGAATCGAACTTGAATTGAATTGAATAGAAAGGGAGGAGGAGAGATAAAGAGAGAGGGAGGACATCGCCTTGGACATCGAATTGCCTAATCCAGTGTGAAATGTACAAACACACAAACACTCTCAGAGTCAAAAAAGACAGAACCCTGGGAAGAGAGAGAATAATGTGTTTGAAAGAAATGCAGTAATGCAAAGACTGAAAGAGAGACAGAGGGAGAGAGAGCGAGACAGAGAGAGAGAGAAAGATAGAGAGAGGGAGAGAGAGAGAAAGAAAAGAAAAGAGAATTTTATGTCCCCCACTGCTGCACCATAACAATGCTTTGGACCTCTTGATCCCTCCACACACACACACACACACACACACACACACACACACACACACACACACACACACACACACACAGCTCTACCATAAGCCCAGTGGGTTTGTGCTGCATCTAAATGGCTTCACTCACTCCCAACACCCTCTGCCCTGACAACAGCCACAGTCACAGCATTGCTACAAAGTCGTCACTCTTTTAATTCTTTAATTTCTCTATCATCTCTCTCTCTTCCCTTCTCTTCCTCTCCCTCTTTTACTATTTTTATCACAATTCATCTTCGCTATCTCTCACTCCCTCTCTCTCCCACTCTCTCCCTCTCCCTCTCTCTCTCTATCTCTCTCTCTCCCACTCTCTCTCTCTCTCTCACTCCCTCTCTCTCCCACTCTCTCTCTCTCTCTCTCTCTTGTTTGTGTTCCAGCATCTTCTTTATCACCTTGTCGCTTAGAAACCTGTGATGTCGTTTTCCACTTTGCAGCAGTGCTGTAGATATTGAATGACCATGTGCATTCCACGGCCTTGAGAAAGAAACCTCAGGAACTCAGATCAGTACTGATGTGCGCATTACACACGTCACACCTGCACACACACACACACACACACACACACACTCACACATTATGCTGCTGCAAGCAGGGAGCAAATATTCAGTCAAGCACAGCTCACAGCCACCCAGGATGGAGAGCATGTCTAATGACACAGACACACACACACACACACACACACACACAGGTTGAAGCAGGATGGAGAGTGTGCCTGATGGCTCGTGGCACTTTGACGAACAGGATGAAGGCGCGAGCAAACGAGGCTCGATAAATCTCCCCGGGCTCCGCTCGCCCTGGAGAAAGGCTGATTTCGATTGGCTTTTAAGGGCATATTGATTGGAGGACCAGCTCACCTGAGTCCACACATCACGTCACATGCACACAGGCTAAACGTAAGTCACACCATTACACACATGCGCACACACACACACACACACACACACACACACACACACGTATACACAAAACACGTACACTACACACAAAAACACACACCGACAACACACACACACACACACACAATCTACAGGGGCAGGAGCGGGGGCAGTTGTAGTAGGTGGGGGGTCACTCAAAGAGAAGGACACACACAGACTGTGTGACATCTCAACTGTCACTGTTGCCATGAGTAAGTGAATGGGATGAGAGCTGAATAGATGCTGGTAAATCCAATGCTAAACATGTCCATGGGTCACTCCACCCACAGGAGACAGGAGCTTCGCCAACTCTTTCAGCAACAATGATTCAAGAATTCCAGGGTTCAGGGTTGTTTATTGCCACATACATAGAAATACTAGGTGTAAGACATGTAATGAAACGGCATCTGTCTGGCAGCTGGTTTGTCTGTGTGTTTGTTCCTCCACACTCTACCTCTTCAGCCAGTCCATAAGCCAAGACAGTCACACAGCAGTTAGGAGTGGTCAGCCTATCCAGTCTGGCCTCCAGCCAATCAGCATCCAGGCCCTGGATCTAGGCCAATAATGAAGGTTGCTGGGAAATCAGCATGATGGTGAGTGTACACGCATACACACACACACACATACATACACACTCACACACACACCGTGTTAAGTGATGCCTGTGAGGTGCAGAGCACGCACACACACACACATACACACACACCATGTTAAGCAAAGACTGGGAGGTGCAGAGAGCACCTTCTCTCTCTGTCTCACACACACACACACACAAACTAACCATGTTAAGTGATGCCTATGAGGTGTGTATTTCAAGTGGATGCAACTACTGTACTTCTTCTTTACTCTTGTCTTTCACACACATCCCTCGCCACTCCCCTCCTGTGCCTCCTGCTGCATCCGCATCTGTATCCGCCGGCAACGGAGTGTGTGTGTGTGTGTG
>PYXC01000500.1:112500-120000 GCA_015244755.2 Tenualosa ilisha
AATACCTTCCCCTTCTCTAATACCTTACACAGACTTCCATTCTCTATCTTTCTCTCAGCACACACACACAAAGACACAAACTTCTACACTGTAGCTGGGTCTGTCAGTAAAGATGCAGAGGTCAGTGCATGCGTGTGTGTGTGTATGTGTGTGTGTGTGTGTGTGTGTGTCGGGAGCTCTGCACAGGAGACGTCTGGTTTGCTCGGAGGCGTTAATGAGGCTTCAGAGAGCGGAGCTGAGGACGAGACACACGCCTAGAGAGAGAGACCGACTGCCCGACTCCTTTCACAGCTACCAAAGCCTGCCTGCTGCTATTTCCAGAGCCTCACACACTCACACAGCACCAGTACCAGCAGCAACGATAAGCAACCCACAAATGAACACAGCACAGACAGCACATACACACACACATAAAGTACCAACAGAGCCTCAGCAGCAACGATAAGCAACCCACATATCTCACATACAGTGGTACACACACACACACACACACACACACACACACATACACAAAGTAACAACAGAATCTAAGCAGCAACGATAAGCAACCTACAGATGTCTCACACTGTACACAGCACACATACACACACACACACACACACATACACAGAGTAACAACAGAATCTAAGCAGCACGATAAGTAACCCACTGATGTCTCACACAGTACACAGCTCACACACACACACACACACACAAACACATGTCTAACACACACACACAAACAAACACATGGCTGTCTAGCTAACAGTAGTGTCTATCTAAAAGAAAGCAGTTTTAGCAGCTCTTACCTGTCCATCCCCTGTGAAGGATGCAAGTGTGTGTGTGTGTGTGTGTGTGTGTACTGATTAATCCAGGTGTCCAGCCATGCTCTCTCACAAACCCCAACCACACCTCAGCCCACAGCAGCCCAGGGTTTTCCGTGAATATGCCGAGAGCTTAAGAGACGTCTGCACAGCCTAAGCATTCTGAGTGTGTGTGTGCTCACACTTGCTCCCTGTCGCTCTTACACACTTACATACACACTCAAATACACAAACACACACAGACACACACACTCATACACATACACACACACACACACACACACACACTCCCGGCCTGTCTGAACCTTACAGTTGGTCCGCAACAACGTGACGGTCTGCTCAGCACTGATAGCATGACTCAATCCACACCTGAGCTTGCTGCCAGGCAACTCTCCCCCCCTCTCCTGCTCCTTCTCCCTCACTCTCTCTTTCTCTCCATCTCCCCCTCACTTGCTCTCTCTCTCTCTCTCTCTCTCTCCCTCCTCTCCATCTCCCCCTCCCTCTTCCTCTCTCTCTCCCCCCCTGCCTCCCTCTCTCCTCTCCTTTGCTTTCTGTCTCTCTCTATTCCTCTCACTCTCTCTCTTTTCTCTTACTCTTTCTATCCCTCCTTTCCTACTTCCTCTCTGTTTCTCCCTCTTCCTCTCTCTCTCTCTCTCTCTCTCTCTTTCTCTTGATCTCTCTTTCGTGTCTCCTTCCCACTTCCCCTCCTTCGCTATTTCTCATCTGTCTCATTCTCTCGTTCACACACTGCCTCCACGTCTCACACACCGCCTTCTCTCCTTTCTTTTTTCTCTTCCCCCTTTCTGTGTCTCTCTCTCTCACTCTCTCTACCTTTCCCCTTCTCTCTCTTTCCCTCACTCACTCTCTCCCTCCCTCTCTATCTCTTCTCTCCCTCTCATACTCTTTGTCCCACACTCTGTTCTTCCTGCCTTCACTCTTTCTTTCCTTCTCACTCTCCTTTTCACTCTCTTTTCTATCTTCTTCCCTATGGGTTCTCTCTCTCTCTCTCTTCTTTCCTCTCTCACTTTTTTATGACATCATAATGGAGATGGGAAGCAGACAGAGACAGAGAGAAAGAAAGATGGAAGATGGAACAGAGATGAAGAGATGGAGCAGACAGACAAATGAAGGGATGAATAGACAGTGATGGAGGAATGGAATAGATAAAGAAAGAGAGATGAAATTGACAGAGAAACGTGGAGAGATTAAACAGAGAGATGGAAAGATGGCACAGACAGGGATAGAGGGATGGAGTAGAAAAAGATGTGGAGAGATGGAAGAAAAGAGGAAAAGGAGGAGGAGCTACACCAGCCTGTGTGCCTTAAAGCTGTGTAAAGTCAGCAGCTACCCAGAATGCACCACAGCTCCATCCTCCATCCTCTACACACTCTTCTCTCGCTCTCTTTTACCCTTTCCCTTTCTCTCTCTCTCTCTCTTTCTCTCTCTCTCTTACACTTGTCCGTTGTTTCTCTTTCTTGTTTTGGGAGGCTTTTAATATACTTTGGTTTTCCTTATTGTTTTTTTGGTAATAAAGTAAGACTCACTCTCTCTCTCTCTCTCTCTCTCTCTCTCTCTCTCTCTCTCTCTTCTCCTCTTCACTCTTGCCCTCCCTTTCACTCCTCCTCTGTCTCATCTCTCCTATCCCTCCCTTTCTTCCTCAGTTGCTTTGCCTGTCTCTATGTCTTTCTATTCCTCCCTCCTCTATAATGTTATCACACCTCTACCTCCCACTCTCCCTCTCTCCTGCTCTTCTTCCCTCCCTCCCTCTCTCTTTCCCTCCAACTCACCTCCCTCCCTCTCTCACACACACACTCACTCCCTTCTTCCTGCTCTCCATCCCTCCCTCCCTCTCTCGTACCATATTTCTCTCTATACCTCCCTCTGTCCCTTACTTTCTTCCTCCCTTTCCCTCTCTCTCTCTCTCTCTCTCTCTCTCTCTTTCTCAATCCCTCCCTCACAGTTAGAGCCTCCAGACTCTCATCAGGCCCTCTCCATGCCAACTCTGAAGATGAGAGCCAGTCAGACAACTCTGATTGGCAGACGAACACTTACAGACTTACAGACACACACACACACAATGCAATTTCCCTTGCTATCAGATGAGCCAACTGAGCCAAGCTATCCAACACAGGGGGGGTGAAGGTCCGACGATCTGTCAGAGGGTCTGTCTGCACACACACTAAGCCTCAACAGACTGCTCTCTCGCTGGGTACACATATTTTAATGTGCACAAACACACACACACCACACACACACAGGGGAGATATGCCACTCTGCCCTCTCCTGACGCTGTGCCAAGCCTCTGCAGAAGCACTGCAGGGGAGAGCACTCTCTGAGGGAGAGAGGGAGAGAGAGAGAGAGAGAGAGAGTGAGAGAGAAAGGGAGTTTTTTTTCACTGGAGGCTATGCAGGGCCCTAGAAAGACCATAGGAAGGCAGAGAAACTGATAGAAAACTAAGAGGAGGAGAAACTTGGCTCAGGAGTAAGAGCTGGAGAGGAGCCAGAGCTGGGAGAGCGAGAGAGATGGAAAGAGAGAGAGAGCGATGGAGCGTATAAAGGTCTCATTTAATTCATTATTTCCTCATCAGAAAGTGCATATCAGTGCAAATGCTGATGGGTCTCTGGCAAATATGTGTTCAGTAAAGAGGGTCACTATTTAACCTGCTAAATAGAGGAGTTTTCCAACTTCTCCCTGGGCTGGCTTCCCAATGTGAGCCTGATTAGATGGAGAGTGATGAAGAGATTACAGGGACCTGAAGGGAGTGCTGTGGAGCTCTGCAGTTGGCTGAGGCATCCATACCATAAACCTGGGGACCAGGGTTCGAATCCGACCCGAGGTCATTTCTCAACCCTTCTCCTTCAATTCAGTTCAATTCAATTATATCTATACGGTGCCTTTTACAATAGTATTGTCTCACGGTGCCTTACAGCAAGAAGCACCCAAGAGCAACAGGGGCAAGGAAAAACTCCCTTATGTTTAGTTAGTCTAGGAAGAAACCTTGGGCAGATCTATGACTCAAGGGGCTAACCCAACTGTCAGGGGTCATGCAGGAAAAGTACAATCAGTAGTAACCATGATAGACTACAAGTTGTCCATGGTTTTAGCTAAGCATCATAATAGTTCCAAAATATTGTCCCCTAACATTACTAGGTGGTTCTCAAGAATTATGGCTGGACACATATTCTCCTTCTCTCTCTCTCTCACTCATTTCCTATCACTCTCTGTTATCTTGTCTGATTAAAGGCAAATAGGCCCAAAAAATAAACTTAAAAGAGAGAGACAGAGAGAGATGAAGAGGACAAAGAGACTGACCTCCAGGGTTTGGATGCCCAGGAGCAGACAGGCTTTATCCCAGCCTCAGTGACCCTCGGCTGGGAAAGCTTTCAGGGTAGTGGAGACCTGCCAGAGGTAATCTACTAAGGTAGGTAAGGTAAGGAGAACAGGGGGATAGAGAGGGACAGAAAGGAGGAAGAGGGAGGAAAGGAGAGAGAGAGAGAAAGAGGGAACTGAGAGAGAAAGGGGAGGACAGGTGAACCAAGGGAGCAGGAAAAGAGAGATAAATCGAGGAAAGAAGAGAGGGAATAGAAAAGAGGAGGGAAAGAGAGAAGGAGAAATGGGAGAGGAGAGAGAGAGATGGAATGTCCTGGGGAGAAGAGAGAGAGTGAGGGAATGGAGAGGAGAAAGACAGAGAGCATAGTGGCTAATTTTCTTGTCACTTCTAATGCAGCTTTGGCAGACAGCTGTGACTGAAGTAGCTTACTTTAGATTCCACACACACACACACACACACACACAGGAGGGCTTGCAGCCTCTCAACTTTCCGAACAAAAAATCTCAGACATCTATGTATTTAAGGCAGTGTATATAATACACACACACACACACACACACACACACACACACACACACACACACACACACACTAATACACTGGCGACTCCCTCAGGTTAATCAATGCCCACTACTTAGATGGATACACTTCCTTCCTTTCCTGTCCCTCAGGAAGAGATCGAAGCTGGTGCCACCCACCCAAACGCACCCATCATAAGTATCGACTCCTTCAGACGAGCTACAATAGTCAACACACACACCCAAACATGAGTAGATACATACATCATTAGTGCGTGCACACACATCAGTACACATATCAATACACACACACCCAGCAGTGAACACAGGTCAATTTCACCACAGGATTTCAGTACAGATGTACATGCAGACTTGTCTGTGAATTATGGCACTTGGACATTCAGCAAGGCTCAAGAAATGAATGGAATAAATCAATGCTTCTCTTTTTTCAGTTGAAATCAATAGTCCTCAACCAATACCTCTCACATACACTCCCAACCACACACACACACACACACACACATCCAAACCCCTGACACCCAAACACATACACACACACACACGCACACACACATCCAAACCCCCTGACCCCCAAACACATACACACACACACACGCACACACACACATCCAAACCCCCTGACCCCCAAACACATACACACACAAACACTTGCTTACACACACACACACACACTCATCTGTGTGAGCCCTGGAGAGTGCCTCCATCTTCCATAATTTCATCAACAGCTCATTTAGGCGTCCTCACATGTCCCCTCATGCCCACACAGCACACACCACTCCCGCTCTGTTTGTGGGTCGCTGTTATTTTTGAGGGGGTTGTGTGTGTGTGTATGTGTGTGTAGGTATGTGTGTGTGTGTGTGTGTGTGTGTGTGTGTGCCTGCCTGAGCCCTGATGTTACTGGAGGCCATGTGGTTTGTGTTACCACTCTGCAGCAATGGACCCTTTTTAGAGGTGTGTGTGTGTGTGTGTGTGTGTGTGTGTGTGTGTGTGTGTGTGTGTGTTCTCTCCTCTGTGTTGTTTTGTCCTGCCTGACCTCTTTGGAAATTGCTTCTCTTGCTAAATGAGCTGCCTGACTGTGATTGACTGTAATGAAGAGCTCATCACCTGTGCTCATCTCCTCTGTGTGTGTGTGTGTGTGTGTCTCTGTGTGTGTCTGTGTGTGTGTGTTGTAAATGTCTTTGTGCATCTGCCAGTGTTTTTCACTTGTGTGTAACCTTTTTGTGTGTGTGGCACCACGGTAACTGATGGGAGTGTGTGTGTGTGTGTGTGCGTATGTGCGTGTGTGTGTGTGTGTGCTGCAGGGGCTCCTCTTGTAGGTCTGACCTAGGAAAGTGTGACCACTGTTGGGGCTGTGTCTTCAGATAAGCCCCTAGTCCCCTTCCGCTCTACTGGTCCCCTGCTCCACACACACACACACACACTGGACCTGGGTATTTGTGTATGTGTGTGTTTGTGTGTGTGTGTGTGTCACCACACAAACCTCAGAGGCTAAGCTTCTGCTGCCAAATTTGCATCTCCCTGGATCAGACCCTGTACAGGGTGACAGACACACACGCTCATAGCATTTTGAAAGCCAGACCCCCAGACTTGGCACACACGCACACACACACACACACACACACACACACACACACACACAGCCAAAAGAGCAGCAGAGAGCACAAATACACACACTTATTTTGCAGTCTGCAAGAAAATGCCAACGGCTACACAAGCACTACACACTAGCACATTACCACACAACCACACACTGCAATTCACAGCCCTGACAAACACACTCACACACGTACTCTGCGATTCCCAGCCTTGACAAACACACTCACACACTTACTCTGCAATTCCGAGCCTTGACAATAACCTCCTCTGACCCCAAAACAAGGCAACTCCTACAAACAAATCCTGTTGAAAACCTTTATGATTCTTATCTTTCCCAATATTGTCATGGCCATAGAAGTCCATTGGTAAAGCAAATCACACTGTGTGAAAATCTAATGTGTGTGTGTGTGTGAGTATACACATGTAGTATATGTCTGTGTATGGGAATATGTACCAGTATATGGCATATGCAGGAGTATCTGTTGGAGCAAAGCATGCTGTCTCACTAGGGGCAGTCTGCCCTTCATCAGAACCATAACCTACGAAAACTCTTACTCTTACAACAGCTTATTACATATTCTCAATCCTCATTACTAAACATGTAATACACCGCTTATTACATATTCCCCCAATCCTTATTACTAAACATGTGATATACAGCTTATTAGCATATCCTATTTACATTTATGCATTTAGCAGACGCTTTTTATCCAAAGCGACTTACATGGGCACAATGGCGGCAGCTGGGCTTCGAACCCACTACTGTGTCTGCAGTATCAGGGCCAGATCAAGGCCAAATCAGGGCCAGATCCGGGCCAGAGTCAGCTTTCTCTGCTGAGGCAGTAGCCCCTTTCACACTGGAACCCACTACATTCTGGGGACTGAAATTGCTAGTTCATCGCAGCTCGAGCAGTGTGAAAGCAAGGCGTATCATCTGCCTAAAGCTGTGTTGCCATGTTGGGAGAGGAGTTAGGAAAGTGCAGGGTAGCCAGCAGAGGGAGCTCTACAGAGCCGTACTCAATAAGATTGTGATACTTTCTTACTTTTGGAACTACAAATCTCTCAACTCAGCAGTCTGCTGGTCTGTAGCCTAGGCCAATATGAATGAAATACCAGTAATGGTGGACTTAAGATGAATGTGGATTATAGATAAAGCTGGACAATGTAGGGTAAAGTGAATTTTTTGTCTATTGCAGATGGTGTTGTTAGCAAGGTTACGCTAGGTTGTGCT
>PYXC01000500.1:130000-135000 GCA_015244755.2 Tenualosa ilisha
CCGGCTTACGGTACGTTTGGGGATCACAAACACTCTCTGCATCAAGACCACACAAAGTGTATTTTTGTTTTTTTCACACACTTTTCAAGACTTCACTAGTCTGGAAGCTTCTCCCAGGCCCAGAAAACTGGATCAGAGGGAGACAGACAGAGAGTGAGAGCGAGAGAGAGAGAAAGAGAGAGAGAGAGGGATCATATGTGCAACTTATGACTGTGTTCTCAAGGTTTTTTTGTCTTAAGCGCCTTAACTGTTGATAGAGAGATGAAGGAGGCAACGAGGGAGGGATAGGGAGGAAGAGAGAAAGAGAGGGACAAGAGACGGAGACAGGGAGAGAGAGGGAGAGGGAGAGAGAGAGAGAGAGATGAGAGAGAAAATGAATGAGAGAAGGATAAAGAGAGGGTGAGAGCAAGAGGAAATAGAGAGAGAGAGAGAGAGAGAGAGAGAGAGAGAAAGGGAGAGCATGAAGTCTGGGTCTGGGATTAGTGCAAAGCTGTCGCTCCATGTTCTCTTGTAAATGACTCAGGCACAACTCATATCACCTGAGCAGAGCAAATCCTCTCTATTTCTCTCTCTCTCTCTCTCTCTCTCTCTCTCTCTCTCCCTCTCTCTCTCTCCCTCTCTCTCTCTCTCCCTCTTTCGCTCTATATCCCCCACTGGGCTTCAGGTAAGACCTTGGGTGGGAAAACATGAAGATGTTCCACAGTGCTTTACATGAACCCCCATAAATCACTATAGGCAAAGCCTCACACCACCTCTACTATGCACAGGAAATAAATCCATATGACATTCGCTCAAGTGTGACTGCTCCCTCCTTTCCCAGTTTTTGGAATGCTATACTGGAGATGAATGAATCCGAGAAGTCCAGTCCTTGTAATATATGCATGCACTAGTGCAGGTGGGGTTTTAAATAACTCATTCCCAAATCTATTTCCGAAAACTACCTATTGAGCCTGAATGATCTCAATGGCTCAAATACAGAGATGGCTATTCAGAGAAAATACATGAGATGCATACTGACATCATAAAAATTCAGCACTGCGTATTGCTGTCATTATAATTAGCCTGGCCTTCGCATGGCCTGACCTATGTTACTGCAGTTAATTAGGCCTGATTATGGCTATTGTGTTGTGGGATAAAATACGGCCAGCAGTCTCAGTGGCTCAGTGGTCTCCATACACTGAGATAAGTTATAGAGCACTGTGTGTGTGTGCGTGCACGTGTGTGTGTGTGTGCACACTTGCATGTGTGTGTTTGTGAGAGTGTGTATGAAAGTGTGTGTGTGTGTGTATGAAAGTGTGTGTGTCTGTGTGTGTGTATCGGTGTGTGTGTTTTAGATAGAACGATCTCTGCACCACAGCTGCAGCTGAAGTTATAAATATAAAACCCTGAGCACTTGTCTCCTGAGGAGGGATTGATTTACGCTCTGGGCTCCGGGGAGGAGAACAGGCAGGACTGGGAGGATTTCAGGATTGCCATCAGTCTTCTGCTATCTCCTGCTATTCTATGCACCTCCTCACATGCTTCATCTCACTCCTCTCCTCCTCTCCTCCTTCTCCTCTCCTATTCACTCCTCCATGCCAGATAAAGGTTCTGATCTATGGGCCTCCTGTTCTCTTTCAGGCTCCTGGGGAGCAGAGATGTATTATTTCAACTGTATATCTCACCCTTGTGGGACTTCTTGTCTTGCCTTCTGGAAGGTTCTATTTGAGAACATCAGTATTCTACAGATGCCTGGGGCAGAACACAGAACAAGTACTCCATATAAGAACTCTCCATGCAGGAATATGAGAGAAAGAACGCTTAGAACGTAGGGGTTCTTTGTGGAACCTTCATTTCCACTATACAGAACCAAGAAAAAACCTCAGGTGACCCAGTTAATAAGCGTGGAATCCTGACACCTCCTGACCTTTACCATGTTCCCAAAAAAGAAACTTCTGTAATGCAGTATGGTGTTCTCTAGGTGAACCGAAAATCGTCTGGTTCTATGCTTTCAATGGAGAGTAGGCTCCTTTATAAAAGGAGTTTTCAGAGCACGTTTAATAGCCCAACAAAAAGCTCTGGCTACTGCCTGCTTGCATAATTCCCATTCTCCAGACAAGTTAGTGTGTGTGTGTGTGTGTGTGTGTGTGTGTGTGCGTGTATGTGTGTGAGCCCTTCAAGCATCTACACATTTTTCCTGCCCTACTCCAAAGGGGAGCCTCATACACACACACACACACACACACACACACACACACACACACACACACATACACACACCAAAGTCTTCATATGCGACAACACACACACATCCAGAGTGACTCTATGGCAAAACTACATCAGTGTTTTCTTCTGTGCGCTCTTGTGTGTGTAAATAATGTGCCAATCTAGCTCTGTTGAATGGGAGCAGCCATGCGTCTGCATGTGTCATGAGTCCGCAAGAAGACTCTGAAAGAGTCGAATTAAACAACACACACGCTGACAGCGCCACACCAGCAGCCAAAGCAGAAACACACCCCGGGGTTTGTGTATTCTCTGAGGAGAGAGACGGCACTGGAGAAATGAGAGCAAGACTTCATGAACACAGATGCTGCCATCCTCAATGCAGCTCACATCTACAGTTGACTGATGAGAGAGAAGTGCCATATCAAAGCCAGATCAGAGCCAGGACAGGGTCAGATCAGAGCCAGGTCAGAGCCAGATCAGAGCCAGAACAGGGCCAGATTGGGCCAGTCCAGAGCCAGGTCAGAGCCAGATCAGAGCCAGAACAGGGCCAGTCCAGATCCAGGTCAGAGCCAGATCAGAACCAGAACACGGCCAGACCAGAGCCAGAACAGGGCTAATTCTACTGTTGTAAGGAATCAATGGCAACAGGAGCAGGCTAGGCTAGCAGTACACTTTGTGAGTAAAACTACCTTATCCACAACAGCCGATATATAAAGTTAAGTGATGTAGGAAATAGGCCAATAAGGCTATAGAGGTGAGACCTACCGGGCAAAAAAGGATGCGGCTGCAGAGGTGCCACTAGAGGGCGCTGTGGTGACTGGGGGTGCTGGTGGGGCAGGAGTGCTGTGAGTGCTGTGGCTAGTTGGCCGGTCAGCGTTGTAGCGATTCAGTGCGGCTTCAGTCAACCCCTCTCTGTTAGCTTCCGGAACCATCTGTGAGATCTGCAAAGAAAAGAGTGGAGAGGGTTTAGACACAGCAGCCGTGAACTCGTAGCTGCTTTAGCTAGGTGTCTGCTTACAGCATGACGGCACAATAAAGTAATACAACTGATTTATATACACCTGTTTCCACAGCAACACAATAGAGACAAGGGAAACAACAAATGTGAGAAAACGTTAGAGGCAGAGTTAGAGGTAGAGTTAGAGTCAGTCATTCATCCATCTCTCAAGCAAATCACCTCCCTTCTTCCAGGCACTTACCTTAGCTTAGCTAAAAGCTAATAAGCATCCAGCTTTAACTTTACAACAGAGCATGTTTGGCCCACTTCTCGTTCTAGAATGCATCTGGAAAGTTCTTGCCCCAGTGGCTCCAAGAGCGAGCAAGAGGGACAAATGTTACATTTCTGCAAAGGGGAAGGGGGGGAAACCCCCTTTATATAGACCAGAGTCACACTGATACCAGTGATCATTGAGAAGTTCATACTGTGACACAATGTGACACTCCCACTTATGCACACCAAACTATTCACATTTGCTTCCATTGTAACGTATTATATCGCTCTATCTTGGTCAGTATTCAGTGATCATAGGTGGCTCTGCACCACATGATACTCCGAGCAGTTCTGGAATCAGTTTAGTTCTGGAGTCTTTGTGCCCTGCACTACTGCACTGCACAGTGCTGTCCACTCAAGCCCTCTAAGGGGAAAACCCTCTGCTAAACGACTGCAGCAGGACACATCAAGGGGTTAAAAACACATTCATACAAACCCCACACCTCCACCATAACTCTGACTCTAACTGTGCCTAACTGTAACTGTACTATAAATATGAAATAATCATTGTCACATTATTGTCTGCCCTTAATATTAGGCTTAATATTGGCTTTTCAACTTGTTCAACAATTCCTTTTCTAATAAATGATGTAGGCTTGTAATGTTATTGATGTAATGTCATCAGTCATTTCGGACTGTATCTCCCAAATTCCACTACATCCTTCTAAAACACACACACACACACACACACACACACACACAACCCCTTGCCTAAGAAACACTAATAAGAGATGCATGCTGCCTACTCTCTGAGCTTAAAAAACATCTAAATCCCAGGCGTATGAGTAGAGTATGTAGTAGAGTATGTTTGAGAGAAGAGACAAGAAAGGCAACACACACACACACACACACACACACACACACACACACACACACACACACACACTATTCACCAGAGAGGACAACAACACAACATGCAAGAGTTCAGGCACTGTTCAGCCCCTTCGGTCTGGAAGTGTTTTCACCAGCCATATGTTTTTAGCAAACAGCGACCCTTAAGTCATTGGCTTCCCTGTGACACAGTGGTGGGGAACCACAGGACCAGACAGGAACGCCATGGAGCGGAGTGTATCTTAGAGGAAGAGAGAGAGAGCGATATATATAGAGAGAGAGAGAGAGAAAAGAAGAAAGATGGATAGAAAGACATATGGAGAGAGATGAAGAGAAAAAAAGAGAGAGCAAGAGACAAAGAGACAGAAAGAGAGATGGAAAGAAAGAGAGAAGATGTGAGAGACCCATCCTGTCAGTTTTAAGAGGAGAAACCACAGAGCCCAAAGCTTTGGCTCCAGGCCCAGACCTCTCAGCATCTGTCAGTGGGTCACTGAAGCACAGACACTTAGAGACAAGAGAGGCGGCCACATGCTCTTACCCTGACCTCCGCCTGACACACATACACACACACGCACACACACTCACACACATACACACAGACCAACACTCACTCACACACACACGCAAAACACACACACACATACAAAAACTCACATACAGAACTGATACACATTTTCAAACACACACACACACA
>PYXC01000500.1:145000-150000 GCA_015244755.2 Tenualosa ilisha
GTGTGTGTGAGAGAGAGATGAAGAGAGTGTGTCTGTCTCTGTTTCTAACTGTGTCAGAAAATTATTCAGTGTGTGTGTGTCTGTGTGTGTGTTTCTGTGTGTGTGTGTGTGTGTGTGTGTGTGTTTCAGGTGTGCACACACTCTTATCTTATTACACCGTTTTTTTGCAACAAACCCCCAAGGTGTTGACAAGCAATAAGAACTACATTAACCATCACCTTCAATTGGATAATGGGTGACACATGACTCTCCTCTGATCTGGCCCTGTTCTGGCCCTGACCTGGCTCTTATCTGGACTGAGGATCCTCCTGAGATGGTAGGGATATGCAGTCCAATGATGGTCCAGCGAGTGTCCCCGAGAGTGAGGACTGGTCTGACGTTACAGTAATGTAAGACTGAGCAGAGCAGAGCTGAGCACATAGTTACATGGTCTCTGTATCAGCTAATGGGATTCCCATAGAGAACATCTCCCCATGAATCAAACTGATGAGTTTGTGTAATATGTGAGTCACCTCTCCTCTGCTCAGAGGTCATACCCAATAGAAGAGCAGTACAAGCAGATAAGACTGGAGCTCTACACTCCTTATGGGCTACACCACTCACAGCCTACAGTCCACTGCAGCCAGCGGCACCAAAGATTACTGAATACTGACCAAGATAGAGCAACATAATACGTTACAATGGGAGCAAACGTGAATAATTCCAGTCTGTGTGAATGGAAGTGTCACATAACATCACAATATAAACTTTTAAATGATCTTCTGTATCAGCATATGAGGGCTCAACTCTGATCTGCGTAGAGGGGGATTTTCCCCCCTCCCCCTTGTGAAAATAGAATATGGAACCTGACCAATGTGTGTGCCTCTCGCTCCACTTTTACCCTCTCTGGCAACATTGTGTTAGCTGAACAGCTAGTACTGCAGTGGTTATTGATGAACTAGCTGAAGACTAGCTAGTACTGCAGCGCTTATTGATGGACTAGTGAGCCATGTGGCTGACACAGCAGGACCAGAAAATACTGCAGCTGATATTGAAGGATTCATCAAGTTTTTTACATAGATAAAAATACTAAATGTATGACAATGAAATTACATTAAAATGACATTGAAAGATTAAAATTAATTTAGACATTTTGTAAGTTGATATACCAGCCAGTAATGCAGCTGATTGTCACTGGACCAGCCATCACTGCAGCAGCCATAACTATATCTACAGCAGTAGCTCTCCCTGGACCAGTCAGTACAGAACCAGAAATCACTGGACCAGATGGTACTGTACAACAGTAGCCACAGAGGCTCTGGACTGTTCTTTATAAGCACAGGCACATACAGATACACAGAGCCTATAGGCACAGACGGGCTCCACATATACAAACATACAGATATTACTTTGTCATATTTTCCATTTGCTCATGGGACATTATAGGTATCTGCACCTGTATACACAGACACATGTCCATGCACATTCATCTGGACAGAGATCAACTGGGATTTCAATTCAATAAATCTGTCAAAAATATTTTTTTCTCTCTCTCTCTCTGTGGAAAGCAGCCAACTGAGTGACATTTTCTCAGTAATATTCTAAATGATTTATCAGTAGGACTACATGAGTTACAGTTTTTATGTGTGGATTCCAATGCTTTAGTTTAGGTTTCATAACTGACAGCAGAGTGGAGCAAGTGCATTTTGGGGACAAACAATGGAGTTCTAATTGGGTTCTTTTTCTGTTATTTAGCCCACCTGGTTACAGTAACCATGTGACCATGTGACACACTATTAGGCATGTCATAAATAATGCCAAGGAATGCTGATGATGTCACAGAGAATCACTACCTGTGGGTCAGATTTTATGCTCATTCTTTTCTGAGACATTGAAGAGGTTGGCTGGATTTGTGATTGCTGGTGCATTTGTGGGAATGAAACTTTGGGCTTTGCTCAACTGCTGCCAAAGGCGGCAGGACAGCGACCCTCCCGAGGTTGTATACAAGGATGAGACAGCGGAGATATGGGAAAGTCCCAAGAGAGAAAAAGGAGGCTGAAAAAGTGCACCTTACAGGACCTGAGACAAGAGCTAGAGGCTCTGGGTGTGAAGGTGCGTGAGGAAAAGGGCCGAAAGACACGCCTGAGTGAGAAAAAGCTGAGGAGGAAGTACAGAAATATTCTGCTGCGAGAACTCATTACTGCGGACTTGGAAAAATCTAGAAAGGACTTGGAGATAAAGGAGAAAAAGGAGAGGACTGGAGAAGTGCACGTCTCTGAGCAAGACCAGGCACAAGAGATGAAAGGAGAAATGGAGGGAGAGAGAGAGGAGAGACCGGATGGTGAAGAGAGGGATGAGAAGAAAGAGGTGGGGGAAAAAGAGCCAACCTGTGAACACACAGAGAAGGGAGGAGAGGAGGAGGAGAAGGAGAAGACAGAAAGTGAGACAAAGGAGGAGGAGGGAGGAGAGAAGAAAGTGAGAGAGGAAGGAGAAAAGGAGGAACAGGAGGAGGACAAGGAGATGGCAGCCCAGAAGTCAGGAGAGGAGGAGGAACCAGAGAGACGGGATGAACAGGTGGAGGTTGAGACGTTGGAGTCTAAAAAGAAGGGAGAGGGAAAAGACCAGAGAGAGGAGGAAATGGAGGATGGCAATGAGGCGAAGCTGAAAAATGCCGTGGAGGTGGAGGATGGAGAGATAGTGGAAGAGAAGAAAGAAGAGAATGAGCTGGAGACAAAGGAGGAGATGGTGGAGGCGGAGAGAGATGAAGAGGAGGAGCAAAAGGATACAGAGGACCTGGAGAAGGAGGGCCTGATGCAGCAGAAGGCATATGAGCTGGAAAATGAGGATGTGATGGAGGAGAAAAAGGAGGAGATGGTGGTGGAAACGGAGGACAATGTGGAGGTGAAGCTGGAGAAAGACAATGTGGAGGTGAAGTTGGAGGAAGAGAAAGACATTATGAATGTGGAAGAAGAGATACAGAACAAGGATGACTTGGAGAATGAGGATCTGACACAGGATAAAGTGTCTGAGTCAGAGAGTGAAGGTCTGACAAAGGCAAGACAGGAGGACCTGGAGAATGAGAGCCTGATGCAGCAGGAAGCATATGAGCTGGAAACTGAGGATGTGATGGAGGAGAGAAAGGAGGAGATGGTGGTGGAAATGGAGGACAATGTGGAGGTGAAAGAGGAGGAAATGGAGGATGGCAATGAGGCAAAGCTGAAAAATGCCGTGGAGGTGGAGGATGGAGAGATAGTGGAAGAGAAGAAAGAAGAGAATGAGCTGGAGACAAAGGAGGAGATGGTGGAGGCGGAGAGAGATGAAGAGGAGGAGCAAAAGGATACAGAGGACCTGGAGAAGGAGGGCCTGATGCAGCAGAAGGCATATGAGCTGGAAAATGAGGATGTGATGGAGGAGAAAAAGGAGGAGATGGTGGTGGAAACGGAGGACAATGTGGAGGTGAAGCTGGAGAAAGACAATGTGGAGGTGAAGTTGGAGGAAGAGAAAGACATTATGAATGTGGAAGAAGAGATAAAGAACAAGGATGACTTGGAGAATGAGGATCTGACACAGGATAAAGTGTCTGAGTCAGAGAGTGAAGGTCTAACAAAGGAAAGACAGGAGGACCTGGAGAATGAGAGCCTGATGCAGCAGGAAGCATATGAGCTGGAAACTGAGGATGTGATGGAGGAGAGAAAGGAAGAGATGGTGGTGGAAATGGAGGACAATGTGGAGGTGAAAGAGGAGGAAATGGAGGATGGCAATGAGGCAAAGCTGAAAAATGCCGTGGAGGTGGAAGATGGAGAGATAGTGGAAGAGAAGAAAGAAGAGAATGAGCTGGAGACAAAGGAGGAGATGGTGGAGGCGGAGAGAGATGAAGAGGAGGAGCAAAAGGATACAGAGGACCTGGAGAAGGAGGGCCTGATGCAGCAGAAGGCATATGAGCTGGAAAATGAGGATGTGATGGAGGAGAAAAAGGAGGAGATGGTGGTGGAAATGGAGGACAATGTGGAGGTGAAGCTGGAGAAAGACAGTGTGGAGGTGAAGCTGGAGAAAGACAGTGTGGAGGTGAAGTTGGAGAAAGACAATGTGGAGGTGAAGTTGGAGGAAGAGAAAGACATTGGAAACGTGGAAGAGGAGATAAAGAACAAGGATGACTTGGAGAATGAGGATCTGACACAGGATAAAGTGTCTGAGTCAGAGAGTGAAGGTCTGACAAAAGAAAGCCAGGAGGAAATGGTGGACGAGGAGAAAGAAAACATGGAGTTGAAGATGGAGGAGGAGAAGGATGAGAAAAAGAAGGACCTTGAGAGTGAGGGTCTGATGAAGGAAATAAAGGAGGAGACAGTGGAGGACAAAGAGAGAAAGAACATGGAGGTGAAGGTGAAGGAGAAGATCGAGGTGGAGGAGCTGGAGAACAATCATTCTGAGAAGGAGAATGTGACAGAAAAGGAAGGACAGGAGATGGTATCGGAGGAGAGAAAGATAGAGGCAGAGAAGAATGCAGTCGGGAGCACTGAGGTGGAGGTGGTAGAAGAAAAAAAAGAGGATGGAACAGAAGTAGTGACAGAACTGATCGTCACTCAAGGTTAGAATCACAATAACAGGCAGTGCACTTCAGGTGTCCTTCACTATATATGACTAAAAGAGTAGCTCTCTTACAATAATAATGTCACTGAATTATGTCTTTGATTCTCCAGTGACTCCAGATGAAGGGGATCAAACTGGAGATGGGGCTGCTATGGAGGAAAACACCGCTGAACGTGAGTAGGCTACTTCACATATAATCATCTTAAACTTTCTTGACCTCACAACTCTTTACTGAATCATATGTTTTGTAATGTGATTTCACAGTTGCCTCAAAACAAGAGGACACAGCAGAAGGCCACATGGTTATCATCGAGGAAAAGACGACGTGTGAGTACTACATAAGAAATGGTTTAACAGTAAGTGTTTGAGACTGTGTAAAGTTCAAGAATAATCATTTAAATGTATTTTTTTTTTCAGTAGCCCAAAATGAAGTG
>PYXC01000500.1:155000-177500 GCA_015244755.2 Tenualosa ilisha
TGCAGTATATACACAGTACTTGCGTTCACCAGGGTCATTCAACCCATACAAACCAGAAAGAAAAAAAAATGAAAAGGCCCCGCATTGACTTGAAGCCTTTTAATACAAAAGCCCCATGTTCAAAGACACATACATGTTCAACCACACACATATCAGTGTTACACATGGTCACACAGGCTAGCAAGACCACCAAGAACACTAGAGGGTACAAGTCACGCTCCAGGAGCCTTTAATAGGAGGCCATGAGGGACCAAACTCAAACCAGGAGCTTTCTGTTTACTGGCCTCCCACCCTGTGCGTGTGTGTGTGTGTGTGTGTGTGTGTGTGTGTGTGTGTCTGTGTGTGTGTGTGTGTGTGTGTGTGTGTGTGTGTGTGTGTGTGTGTGTGTGCGTGTGCGTGCGTGTGGTGTTTCTGTATCTATGTGGGTGTAACGTGTGGTCAAGTGGTCTCTTAAGAGTCTCGCACACTTCCTTTAGTAGGTCTTTGTTTCACTCTGACTTCTGACATGCAGGAAGAGGAAAATTGATCTCACTCACCTGGTCACTGCCCGTCTCCCCGGGCCAGATGTACTGAAAGCTGCGCAACCTCTTTTCCGGCTGAAACCTCACACTTCCAGGAACGTGCATGGCTTATGGTCTTTACACACCAGACACAATGCAAAATTGCTATGCAAAGTAGTTTTAAAAAGTAGTTACAAAAATCGAATAATTGTTTGTGTGGAAACAATCCGTCTGGTGTGCACTTTTACACACAATCTAGGAGTGCAAATTCATTTTGGAAATTTTGAATTTAATAAGGGCTTTTGCGAGAAATAACCAATTGGAGCTGTCTTTATTTTTCCATCAGGCTAGTCGTGTCGTTTCTTTTGAGTTCAAGTGCCACTTACTGAGCTTGACACAAATTCTCTTCTATTCATCAGATGTTGACAGAAGCCGATGATCTCCCAGCCCGTGGAATATTTCATCAGATGAAAGTGCATATGAGTGCACACCTTTCACCTGGGCGTGTGAGGACAGGCCTGAGTTCTGAGTTGAGGTGAGTTGAACAGAGGCAGTAAGCCAGTACATCTGGCCCTTTGTGTACAGTCGCGTCGATATTGGACTCATGATTGATTTATGCACAGATGATTTATGAGTGATTTATGGTAGTTAAGTTAAAGAGGTTTTAAAAACGCAGACTCAGACAGGCACAGTTTCTCTGCAGCAATCAAAGCCCCGCACAAACTGATGCATTATTTGTGCTGATAGATTGATTCACTGCCATTGCCTCATGCAAAATAAATACATTTTCTGTTTCCAGCTCTCAAAGATCTTTCATTTGAACAGTGAAATCGATCCTTTGGACTTCATTATGATGCATGAAACTGACCACGATAAAAATACATTACTGTACATGATGATGAGTTAATAATACACACAGAAATGGATTTACAATACAGACAGATAGATAGATGACATATATATATATATATATATATATATATATAGAGAGAGAGAGAGAGGAGAGAGAGAGAGAGAAAGAGAGAATAGATAGATAGATAGATAGATAGATAGATAGATAGATGAATGACAAATGAATGGAAGGATGAACAGATGGATACTGAGCAGGCTTCTTTACTGGCTCTGTTGTGAGCAAGGCCAGCAAAGTACCCATGTGGTGCAATGGCTGATGGGTAAGAAATGTGGCCCTTAGCGTTGGGCATGACGTACCTGGTAAGGGTAGAGAGTGACCCCGTTGGCACGGCTCATGGACCAGGAACTGTCCAGGTACTGGTGCGTTGCCAGGGCGACTGAGCTGAGCGCGTTACCGTTGGCATTGGCACCGGTGGTGCTGGCAGTGCCCATGAGGAGCGTCTGCAGCGGCGGCAGCTGAGTGTGAGTGCCACCTTTGCCCGCGTGGCTCAGGGAGCCGTTCCTGCGCTCGGCCAGGCTACTCACCCCCAGGCTGTTGGGCTTGGTGCCGCCGTGCTTGGGGTAACCCTGGTGATGATGGGCACCTCCGACGCTTCCTACTCCACCACTGATGCCACCGCTGCCGCCGCTGCTGCCGATGGTCACGTTGGCATTTCCTGTCCCACTGCTGCTGGAGGTGGACCTGTTGCCACCACTCCCTCCACCGCTGGTGACGTTGGCACTCCCCGTTCCATTGCCACTGGAGACGGGCGCAGGTGAGGAAGAGGAGCCAGATGAAGGTGGGTGGTATGCAGCAGGAAGGTATGCCCAGGTATCTCGCACGGGGTTGGCATTGGTGTTGGCGTGGCGAGAGCCCCCCAGGCTAGCGAGGGAAGGGGGCGAGCTGGGCGAGACGTCGCACTGATCCAGGGTCAGCACCATGTGCACGGCCTCCTGCTTGAGCTGGCTCAGGTGAGTTGCGCACACCGAACACCTGCTGTCCTGCTCGTTCCAAGCCTTACGTGTGCTGTTGGGAACCTGCAGCTTGTCATGTAGAAGCAGAGAGAACGAGGGGTCCTGTGAGGGAGACACACACGCACACACGCACACACACACACACACACACACACACAAGAGAAGATGGAATGAATGTCTGATAAAGTTTATGTTATTAAGAAGAATGGCTAGCTGGCAGTCTTTCAGAACGTGTAGATATTATCATTAAAAAGCTCAAAAACATCATTTGTCTTTTAATAAACTAATAAAATAAAGAACATAAATTGAGTGCAGAGACAGAATAAGTCCCTCTGGGTAAAACAATCACAAATGAATATAAATGCAGCCGTTAAAAAGAAATTTTCTTGTGTTGTGCTGTGGATCATTATGAAACGGACATTTATATTTCATATGCGTCTGTCCACCCAACACACTGCCAAATTCACACACACACACACACACACACACACACACAGACACACGCTCGCTCTCTGGACCAACCACAGCAATTAAAAGCCCATTTCCTAACAGTGTAGTCTACTCATCTGATTTCATCCACACACTGCTCTCCCCCGTGTCTGCACTGCAATGCACTACGATAGGAAGGCAGAGGACTTGGAGGAGCTGCTCAGGCTTCAGCTCAAAGCCTTTAGACAGAGGGAGTCAGAGAGCCAGAGCCCAGGCCTGCGTTATGGGCCCCCGGAGTCCGATCCTGCAGGAACTAATGTCATCATTACCCCCATTACTTCCCCACCACTACCCATTCATTCCCAGGATGAGCCGGTCGTGATGACATGTCGGGCTGCGATGTGCCGTTGCTTTGGAGACGGAACTCCACTGAGGAGTTGGAAGAGGAAAGGAACGCGATTGTGATTGGTTGATGCAAACGGTTGAAAGCCAACGATTCCACACAGAAATCACTTATAACACTAAAAGCTGAAGCTGGAGTTGAAATCTCTGGCATGATTTCGGTTGTCAGCGACACTCTCTCTCCCACACGCACACACTCACACACACACCTCACGTACAGTATGCCGTAGCCATGGTAATGGGACAATTTATATGCAGGGACGCGGCAGCTAGGGAACAGAAGCAGCAAACAGCATTTGTAAAAAAAAAAAATTAGCATCCTTCCTTCCCCATCTGCCGAAGACAGGCCTAATTATTAGATTTGCTGAGGATTTCTTTCTAAAGCACACTGGCAAGACTCAAACACTCCTCTTGAGGAGGAGGTGAGAGAAATGATTTTATTCTTCAGTTAGACACTGAGATCATACAGTTTCAATGGCGGCTAACAAATAGCACAGAAACACTGGGGACTTTGCAATTCCAGCGCTGTGTCTGACTTTGCGTCATTTTAAGTTTCACCTAAACTGTTCCACCTCAGTGTTTTTTCTCTCCAATTACGCTTGGTGTGATGTGGCTGTTGGCTTACAATTGGCAATTACCAGGGACCAGCACATCACCATACACACACACACACACAAACACACACACACACACAAACACACACACTATGGTTGAGAATCTTATGAAGTGTGGTTCTTAATTAAGTTCTGCCATCGAATGTGCACTCTGCCAGGCGACGTGACGCAGCCCACTGTGTAATTACGCTACCAGAGATATAGTAAATTAACACATCTCGCTTGGCTCACGTGCACACACACACACACACACACACACACACACACACACACACACACACAGGCCTCTCCAATATCTCCCCACTACACACACACACACACAAACAAAAAACACACATATGAATACACACACAAACACACACACACACACACACACACACAGGCTTCTCCTACACCCCACCACCACACAAACACACACATGCACAGGCCTCTCCAATATCTCCCCACCACACACACACCCACATACACACAAACAAAGAACACACATGTGAATGCACACACAAAAGAGTTGGAGGTGTGATACAAGCTTTGAAGGCTGGTCACTGTAAAGCTCAAATGTGCCCTTATAGTGTCCATACTACAAGCCACATACTACATACTACATACTACAAATGAGGCTACGCTAACAGGTCTGCGCCCAATCTCCATTCTTCCTGCTAACGTGTCAGTGCTCGCCAGAGCGCCATTTTCTAGCCCGCTAACGGTAACGCCAACAGCACCACACTATAGCGCTAATGAGGCAACCAATCAAAGCCCATCCTCTCTGCCTGATTGGAGTTATTGTTGGCCACTCTCCCTCTCCTAGAATCAGGTCTGATGATGTCCTTCTGCTCCCTGCAGTGTAAATCAGTGTAACCCTGTCTTTGCATGCATTGTGCCATTGTCTCCATAAACACGTCCTGAGGAGCAGGAGAGGAGACGTACAATCAGAGATGTAAAGGCATGCTTCTGTTTGCACTGGAAGATAAACACAGGTTTGGATCCGGCATTTCCTCAGAACCCACAAACCCCGAGCTCTTGGTCTACGTTTACAAGTAAATGTGTTCGTTTGGCAGGGCCACTCATGCTGAGTCTAATCCATCCTTAAACACTAGCCTTACTTAGACTTTACTCTGTCTCTCTCTCCCTCTTGTTCTCTCTCTTTTTTCATCTTCCTCCCTTTCTTTCTCTCTCTCTTTTCTCTACCTCTATCTCTTTCTTTTTCTCTTTCTTTCTCCCTCCCTCCCTCTCTCTCTTTCTTTCTCTCTCTCTCCCGATAGCCCTTAACCGCAGAGACTCTAAAACAAATAGAGGGACAAAGGAGAAGGAGGAGAAGGCAGAGTGGAGCCCAGAGCGTAGCCAGAACTGAGCCACAACTGAGCCCTTGTCAGGCTGCAAGGATTTTCATCCCGGAGTCCGACGATGCACAGCCTGCTACCATGCAACACACAGATAAGCAGACACAGTACACACAGACACAAACACACACACTCACACACACACACACACACACACACACACACACACACACACACACACCACACACTCTGGCCAACAAGACAAGAGAAACACAGGTACCAGACATGTCCTGATTGGCTAAGGGTCCTAGGCATGTCATGTCATTGGCTGAAGACCCCTGGCATGTTGTGTAATTGGCTTAGTGCCATTCTGAGTTTTAGTGCAGCATCTTGTGAGTGTGTGTCTCATTGACAGGAGAGAGAGACCACTGACTGCTGAGTTGGCATTGGATTACACACCACTTCTGTCTCTCTGACACACTCACTCACTCTCTCTCTCTCTCCACTTTCTCTCCCTCTTCTTTTCTACTCCTCTTTCCTCTATTTCACTTCATTGTCTTCCTCTCTTCCTTTGCATTTTCCTAGCTCCCTCTATCCCTAGGGTCTATCCTGATTTCCCTTATCTCTCCGTCATTTCTCTCTCTCTCTCTCTCTCTCTCTAACCCCCCCCCTTGTGTCCAGGCATGGATCCAGGTAATAAAGCCCCTCTGATGCCACTGAAGCCCTTGAATGAGTGGAGGAGAGGAGAAGGAGAACGAAAAGAGAGGGGGGTGGGGTTGAGTCCATTTGTGTGTGTGTGTGTGTGTGTGTGTGTGTGTGTGTGTGTGTGTGTTCTGATTAAACCAAACATTCCTTCTGTCAGTGTAAATCTAGAGCCAGACTCTTGCCTTACATGGCCAGCTTTGGGTCACCCTCTCCCTCTTTTTTCCTTCGCTCTTTTCCTTCTATCCCTCTCTCTGCTTTTCCCTCCCTATACCTCTACAGCTCTGTCCATCTCTCTCCCTCTCCTCCTTATCCTTTCACTCACTCTCTCTCTGTTCTGTGTGTGTGTGTGTGTGTGTTTGTCTATGCGCGCGTGTGTGTGTGTGTGTGTGTGTGTGTGTGTGTGTGTGTGTATGCATGTCCACTCTGTCAGGATGATCTAGACCTCTTGTGTCCTCTGCAAATTGCCAGTTGTTTTTGCCCATTGCCTATTGAGTGGGTATCGCTGATGGACAGACAGAGGAGACATAGACACAGACAGAATGGCTCAGGACACTAGTGCCAGTTTTAACTGCCTGGCCCCTGATGCCACATATCTAACCACTCAAGAATGTGGGGGGGCCCCAGGGCATGCTGGGAAACATTCCTGGCATCCACTACACAGTCATATTTATACTACACACACAACATGGCATGCACTTGCTGTACCATATTGATTGATGCCACTGTTACTCTAGAATCAGGTAAGCATCACATATTCATCTTACTAACATTTTGTAAATCGCAGGCAGGAAAAAAAAAGTGATAGAAGAGAAACTAAATTTTATGATTATATGCCACTTGTTATTTATCGCTAGTGCTGCTAGCTTCAGGTAATAATGTGTGTGTGTGTGTGTGTGTGTGTGTGTGTGTTTGTGTAATCTATCAGCCTCAGATAATTAATGACATCTCTCTTTCCATTCCAACAGGCACTTCTGACCTCATCCCTTTCCAGTCCAGCACTTGCTTTGTGTGTTTGTTTACCTCTTTGAGTGAGTTAGGTGGGATAATACAGGTCAATGCAGGGGTCTGAGCCGCCCCCCTTGACTCTCCATTCTGATTGGTATGCGGGTGCAGCTGGCACAAAGGATCATGGGAAATCAAGGGGTGCTCACAGATGAGGCAGCCTGTAATTAAAGCAGCACTTAATCCATCATCTTTAATTAGACTATCGCTCCAATCTACTCTCGGGCACCCAGAAACTGCCTAAAGCTAATTGAGGGAGATGAGCTAAAACAACGTGGCAGCAGCGACTAAACCATTTTGGGACTGAAAATCTCTCCCTGAGCTCTCAGTGAAACAGAAATTCAAATGTTTACGGAAAGTGCCGGAAACATGTTGCCCTCAAGGGGGTTTGTGGCTGGGGTCTGTCACTCAGGTGGTCTGGAGATTATCTGGTGTGTGTGTATGTTTGTGTGTGTGTGTGTGTGTGTGTGTGTGTGTGTCTGGACGTCTGGACTGGATGTCTGCGAAGAGACACACTGACCTCTAACTCCTCAGTGTCAGGCCAAAGCTCTCACACTCACAAAAGGAAACAGGCTGATGTCTACTGCTGAGGACTCACACAAGACAGATCTACAGGGAAAGGTTTGTGTCTTTGGTGGATTTCTTGCTATGTATCAGAATAAGAATGCATCTGCATCACCTACATCACCAACTTAAGCATCAGTAGAGACAACAGATATGTAATATATGTATATATATATGGAGAGAGAGAGAGAGATAGATAAACAGATAAATACATATATATTACATTATTTATATATATATATATATATATATATATATATATGTGTGTGTGTGTGTGTGTATTTATATCTAAAATGTAAAAAATGAGTGTGTTTATATATAAAATGACACATCTACTGTAACTCAACGCTAGTGTGTGTGTGTGTGTGTGTGTGTGTGTGTGTGTGTGTGTGTGTGTGTGTGTCTGAGGTTATACCAAACTCAACACATCAGAGCTTTCACACCTTTTAACCTTGGCGTAAAAGCTCCCACACAAGAGGGGCCTACCAAAGAGGGCTTTACTCAACAACACACATCAATCCGTCTCTAATGCAAAACAACTTTTACTGGTGGAGCTGAGAGCTCTTTCAACATTCAGATTTACAGCCAATTACAGCGAGCGCTGCTGTCAGGCTGCCCACAACCCAGAGAAAAAGCAGATGTTTGCTTTGGAAGTGGCCCTCCTGTGCCAGTCTGCTAATACAGCTAACGCTAGGATGAGGCTCGCCTGGCCAAGGCTTTTAAGTGTGGAAACAACCACTGGCGATAAAATATTTATTTATTTTGGAGGGTGTTTGATTAATAATGGTCTCTGGATCCTGGTGCGGACGGAGTCGGTAAACAAAGTCGTTAACTCGTCGAGGAAGCTGTGAAATCAAATCACACGAGTGTTTTTCTTAGATATTACGTTTTTAGACAGCAATAATTCAGGCGATGTGGTAAACTGGATATTTACAGTTCATCAGACCCAGTGACTCTGGCCATACTTTTCATAGATTGAGGAACCATGGGGGTGCACTTACACAGAGGGCAATGAAAACAGGGGCCTGAGAAAGTGTGTGTGTGTGCGTGTGTGTGTGCGTCTGTATGTGTGTTTAGATTTTTTGTCTAACACTTCATTGAACAGAAATAGTCATAAATCAAACATCCAGTTGTTGGGGAGTAGTGGAGAGAGCTTAATTAATATAGTGCTGGAGATCTCCAGGGAGTATCTCCATGGCCATGGCCATGAGTTTAACATTTACCCATTCAAAACACACCTCTCCTGATCCAAAGTAGTGAACATTAGTGGCAATGGAAGGTACCTGACCTGGTTAGGACCTTGTTGGAAAAACAAGTTACCTCTCCCATCCTTCAAATACCTAGTTCCACACACTAAGTGGCCACACTACCATGGTAACTCCCATCATAGAAAGGTAAACCTGGTGCCCAGGTAATCCTCGGTGCCCAGGTTTACATTTGAAAGCAGAAGCTCATGATAAGAAACTGTCAAAGATCACAGCACTGTCACAAAGCAGACAGCATTCTTTCCTTTGTAAGGCAAGATTCAGATATGTGTGTGTATGTGTGTGTATGTGTGTGTGTGTGTGTGTGTGTGTGTGTGTGGTGTGTTGTGTGTGTGTGTGTGTGTGTGTGTGTGTGTGCTGTGCATGCGTGCGTGTGTGTGTGTGTGTGTGTGAGTTTACACTGGCCATTTTCCCAAATGTGATTAGGAATGTAGACGATTAGCTTTAAGCTGTCATTAGATTACCATGACATTCATGCACACTCGTGCACATAAACACACACACACACACATACAAACACACACACACACACACACACACACACATACACACACATACACGTTTCTTCAGACAGTAACTAAGACTCCACGATAAACTGTCTGAGTTACAGTCTACCCTGCTTTCACACAAGGGTTTGACATTCTGCAGAACTCATACAGACACACACACACACACACGCACATGCGCGCACACGCACATACACAGGCACACACACACACACATACACACACACAAACACACACACAGTCAGTCCAGGGCACACACTAAAGCATACTGATACAAACTCTCTCTCTCTCTCTTCTTTCTCTCTCTCTCTCTCTCTCTCACACACACACACACACACACACACAGTCACACAAACACACATCCAGATATAGCCACCCAGACACAACACACCCTCATTTGTCATCATAATGTCAACAACTTGAGCTGCACCTCTGCTGTTGTCAGTTGCTCTGCTCTGCTCTGCCTGAGAGTGCTTCAGTGGTGGAGGCTTTAATAAAAGCCTTCGTCTGTCTATCTGTCTCCTCTCTGGCTTGATCCTTGCTGCCCTGCTTTATTTTGGGTCAATTTCCCCCTGTGATGTTTACATCTGGCCCTCAGGACCAGGGCAGACACCAGGCCTATCTCCTGTGTCTGGTCTACTCAGACTGATGGGGCAGTATTCAGGAGTAGACACCAGCATCTTATATCCAGCTCGTCTCCGCAGGGATAAGGTCTAGTGTGTGTGTGTGTGTGTGCGCAGGAGTCGGTTGTGGGGTGGAGGCACACTTATGGCACCCGTCATCCTTGTCCTCCTGTGGATGCATGTGTGTGTGTATGTGTGTGTGTGTGTGTGTGTGTGTGTTTCCATGTGAGTGTGATGCCATGTATAACACTGCAGTGTGTGTGTGTGTGTGTGTGTGTTTGTCTGTGTGTGTGTCATGGCAGGAAATAGACAAGGGCGAAAGCCCACGTTTCGCCCCTGAGACAACAGATGACTTGTGAACGCCTGAGTGAACACTGCAGCCAGACTAATAGGCAGAGGAAAGGCAGCCATTTTGGCTCGAGAGGACTAAGAGACTGAGGGAGAATGATGGAGGGAGAGAAGGGGGAGAGAAAGACTGGGGGAAACAAAGAGACAGAGACATAGAGACATGATGAACTGATGAAAGGCAGTGAAGTGGGGCAGAGAAAGAGGATATGGAGAGAGAGAGAGAGGAAGAGAAAGACATGAGTGAGAGAGAGAAAAAACATAATAGAGACAGAAAGAGAGAGAGAGCACAGAGAAGAAGAGAAAGAGAGATGGGTGAGAGGAAAACAGAGGAAGAGGAAGAGAAAGAGATGGGTGAGAGAGAAAAAAAGAGAGAGTGAGTGTATGTGTGTGTGTGTGTGTGTATGTATGTATGTGTGTGTGTGTGTGTGTGTGTGTGTGTGTGTGTGTGTGTGTGTATCTGCTAGTGCTGGGAGTGCTGGTCTCTGGGGACGGAGAGCTCCTGCTGGCCCAAGCTGCCAAGGAAGTTGTGTGAAGCGGCCTTCAAAGTCGACCATGTCAGATTCATGCTGCTCCACTCTCTCTCTCACACACACACACACACACACACACACACACACACACACAAACAGAAACATAGACCACCAGCCCTTCATCTCTGATCTAGACTAGTATTTTCTCTCCCATCTCTCTCCAGCTAACAATACTTTCTCACTGAATGCTGATTGGCCTGTACCATGACCCCAGTCTCCTGCCTTGATTCTGATTGGCCCCTTCTCAGATCCCGGTCTCCTGCCAAGATTCTCCTGCCACTAGCAATCAAAGCAAATAAATAAAGCTGTGTGATCGGAACACCTTTTGTTGACACTCCCACACCCCACTCTACCAATTAAACACCCTGTTTCCAAAACTCGAAATGAAGGGGGGGGGTTATATGGTTGTTTTTAACCACTGGGATTTGAAAATGCGTTATTAAACCCTCTCAGTAGCACGGGGCTGAATCAATTAGCTGCTGTCAGCAAAGAGCTGTCCCACTGGGGCCTAAGCATTGTGGACGGGATCAAAGGTCAAGAGCTACGCAAGCAGGAAGTGTGAAGATAGAGTGCCCTGACATGATCCTGATGGTGTTCGCTCACAATGAGCTGCACCAGCAGAAACCAGTGAAGAGGTGAGTGTGTGTGTATGTGGGGGTGGTGGTGGGGGCGCAGGTGTCTGCAGAGTAATAGATACTATTAAGAAGAGCTTATTGATTGACAGAGAGAGGGGCTAACTCCTAAGTGTGAGAGGTCAAGGCAAGACTGAGGATTAGCTGACTCTACAACAAACCTGTTGCCAGATCCTTACTCCATCAGAACCAAAATACAGTATAGATACAGTCCACATTCAAACTGGATTCAGAACCAGAGTCCAAATCCAGTCTAGATCTAGTCTACTTCCACTCCAGATATGGTATTGAACCAGAGATCTGAACCAAACATCTGAAAATATTGAGTGACCTTACAGCAACAGACCAACTCTGGCTCAATGCAAATGCCCCCCTTCCTCCCCCACTAACTCCTGAACCCTTACAGACATAACTGGCATAAATCTGCTTCATGATTGGCTGATTCATATCTTTGAGGGTTGAGGGTTTTAGGTTAGAGGGGATATTGGAATTCAGCCACTATCAGCATCAGCATCATCTAAGACTATCGCCACCATCTGAAACTATCAGCACCATCAAGGACTATTGCCAACATCTGAAACTATCAGCACCATCTAAGACTATCGCCACCGTCTGAAACTATCAGCACCATCTAAGACTATCGCCACCGTCTGAAACTATCAGCACCATCTAAGACTATCGCCACCGTCTGAAACTATCAGCACCATCTAAGACTATCGCCACCGCTGACTCAGCACCATCTAAGACTGTCGCCACCATCTGACAGGATGTGCAAATTAAAACACAAGAGGGCGAAAGCTGCCAGTTTTCACCCATTATTCACAGTTCATACTTATTATTGCACAGCATTTAATTGAGGTGGCACGGAACTGCAAAGGCCGCTTTGAACGCTTTAAAGACGTGTGACGTGCAATAAAAAGGGTGTAACAAATGAAATGACTTTTTTTCATGGTCGATAAATCCATCAGGCTTGTGTGATTATTTCCTTGAGCTCAGCTAAGTGCAGAGCCATGCAGCCTAGCGTAGCACACTGTGGTGTGTGGATGAAAGCGGCTGGAACTCACAGATCAACAGTAATGAGATCATGTTTGCGCCGTGATCAGCGCCTGGAAGTCCCCCGAACACGAGAACTCAAAAGCAGAGCAGAGAGAGAGAGAGGAGAATAGAGGCTCAGCTGCCGCTAGCTGGACGATGCTACTCAGGTCAATTAGCTGCAGATTTGCAACATACATACACACACACACACACACACGCACATACATAGACACACACTCCCACTAGGCAAGTTAAAGTTCCAGGCTATAAAGCACTCCTCTTACACTGTGAGGAAACACACACACACGCACACACACTCTTTCTCGAAACCACGCCAAGCCAAGCCAAACCAGATACACAAGGGTCCCTAATTTCTCTTAGTCAGCAAGAAACAGATGTTAGTGTGTGTGTGTGTGTGTGTGTGTATGTGTGTGTGTGTATGGTATGAACTGCATTCATAATTTAGAGCACATGGAGCCGTGGTCATGGGTGTTTTCTCCTCTGTGCTTTCTTAATGAAAGATGAGGACCTTAGAGAGGACTCCTCACACTCTTATCTACTCTCCCTTTCAGCAAAGGCCAGGTTGCACTACTGAGCTCCACCTCCAATTGAGCACCAACACCTCATTAAAATGCGGCCTCAGTTTCACTCCCCCTCTACACAAGGGTGATACACTTGGAGAAATGATGAACAAGTGAACCATTTCCCAGCAAATGTTTATATCCATCTTATATGGGATAAACTGACATATTTTCCACAAGGACTGTGCCATACCTCTAGCTTCTATGGGACGTTTAAACTGAATCACAATGCCTCCACGCTACGCCCTAAGCCTTGAACCCTAAAATATTTAACTGGCATGAGTCAGCTTCTTGATTGGTTAACTCCTACCAGTTAAGTCGTTTAGGGTTCAGGGCTTAGGGGGTACATGGGGATTCACTCCTACTTTACTCTCCATTTGAATTAAGTCTTACTGTACAGTGAGCTGGATGATGGCAGAGGAAGATGATCTTACAGCATCACAAGCAATTGCAAAATATGAGTTATGTCTTTCAGTCAAAGCATGAACATCCTTGTTCTTGTCACAGTGACACAGACACAGCATTGAGAAAAGATGGCCGAGATGTATTGTTATAAATTATATTGCACTCAATGTCCAAACCGATCTCAGCAGAGAGCGGTACAAAGTGTATGAAATCATTTGGCAGGCAAAAAATGGCTTGTGTTCCCTATAATTTGTTTTTCAAATGTCAGCTGATAAAGTCTTGAGTCAATTTCCCCCTCTAAATTTGAAATGATTTTTTTCCCCTCGTTATTGGCTTCAGAGCAGTGGAAGGGACGACTTTGAGCAGTAGCAGTGTGTCAAGTGTTTTTCTGTGCCCTCTCTTCCAGACTGATAACACTTAATTAAACGCAGCCTTTGACACAAACAATATTATGAATTCAATTTAGCGGCTGTGTTCGTTTTCCTCTCTGAATCACAGGCAAAACAGCGTAAGACTCCTAACAGAAAACAAATTATGGCCCCGTACCAAGTCATGCAGGGACGACAGTAATGCTCTGACACAGCTCCAGCCTAAGCTAGCGTACACGAGGAGGCCACAGCCAGTGTATAGCACACATTATATTATATAATTTATATTATATTATTTATATATTATATATACATATTAACATTAAATATCCTGTCTTACATAAGGATGGTGAAACATATGCTATTAACCATCATAAAGTACAGAGGATTCTTGTGGCTGTAGTGTAGTATAATAAGTTATTCTATTATGGTAGCAGTCAGCTAAAAACACAGAGAAGAATTAAGGGGTTTATACTTTATTTTTGCCCATAGAAACAGTTATCATTATTTCATGGGATTGATGTAATGAAGTATTAGGTAATCATTATGTTATGGAATAAATCTAGTTTATGGACTATATAATGAAATGCATCTACTGCATAACGATGCTAAAGCACTATTACCCATCACAATGTACAGAGGATTACTGTGCCTGTAGTGTGAGGGAGGTGAAAAGGTCTGTTATGGCATCAGTCTAGTTGAAGGTACAGAGCTGTATTAAAGGACTAGTTTACTTTAAGGCGTTCAGGTCCTCATTAATGCAGTGAAGTACAAGGCAAGCATTATGTGGTGGAATAAATCTAATATATGAGGTACATGTAATGTTATATGGCGGGCTTTCCAAAGAGTGGATTTGACCCCATATTTATGCCCACAGTGACACTGTGATGCACAAGTCCATAAAAGCCCTCATCATGCCTTATACCTGCACCTCAGGCCATTACACACACACACACACACACACACACACACACACACACGCACGCACGCACACACATAGGCCCACACCTGTGTGATGGTCTGATCTTTTGACTGGATAGAAAAGTCAGTCCTGACTGACTTATTTAGTTACCAATTTTTCATGGCCTCCTATCTTCACACACTCACTCTCTCTTTTACTTACACTCTCACTCACTCAATCTCTCTCTACCTCCCTTGTTCACTCACTCACTCACTCTCTACCTCCCTCCCTCACTGATTCACTCGTTCACTCTGTTCCTCACTTACTCACTCATTTATTCACTCACATACTCTCTCCCTCCCTCCATCCCTCTCTCTCTCTCTCTCTCTCTCTCCCTCCCCCCAGCCTGGTCACATGTATCTGTGGGCAGTACAGGAGCCCATTGACTACTGTGCACAGAGCTCCTGCAGTGTAACTTAAAGCCCGCCAGCATTTATTTTACTTTAAAATGTCCCATCCGCCCGAGACTGGCAGTTACGCAAATAGAGCCGTCAGTCAAGGAGGATACACACACACACACACACACACACACACACACACACACACACACACACACACACACATGCACATAGGCATACACACATACAGATATATACACACACACATACATACCACACACATATGCGCACACAAATACAGATAGACACACACACACATATACACACACACACACACTGGGGCACTGTTAGGAGGAAGCTGCATGGCACAACACACCCCTTAAGAGTCTGAATGACTGCCAGTGTCGGAGAGAGACTTATAAAGACCTACTATAATTTTATGTGAGATCCACTTAGACATGTAGACACACACACAAAACAACACACATGTGTATAAAAGAATAAAGAGATACAGACACAGATGTATATATTTCTAGACAGTTGAAGCATACAGTGCACACATAAGCACATGTACACACACACACACACACACACACACCAGAATCCTGATTTGAAAATAAAGTAGGAGAGACATATATACGTAAAAAGAGATCCTATGCATAGATGGAAGCCTGAGGCAGAGAGGATCTCACACACACACAGCACACACTGCTACATGAAGTGAAGCTTGTTGCACAGGGCGCTAATGAGTGTGACGAATCACATATGAGCTGCGTCGCATCGCAGGCTGCGAGGAGCGAGACTTATGCTCCAAATCACCATGACTTCTTACGCAAACATTTCTTCTTCCTCCTCCTCCTCCTCCTCAACGACCCACTCAGTACACTGTTTTTCCTCTTTAGGAACAAGAGCAAGAAAAAACAGCAGCTAGGAAAACACACACGCACAAACACACACACACACACACACACAACAAGAAGCTCTAAAGAGGCTCCAAATTAACCTTACAGTAAAAGCAACAAAAAAAAAACAAAAACAGAAACAAAACAAAACAAAACAAACAAATCAAATCTCAGCACAGGCCTATAGGGCGGAATGAGGGGCCAGTCGGAGTGCAAAGCTGCCCCTGATAAGATCCTAAGCCCTTCCTTTACATTAAGAGGCGACATCCATCCAAGCCATAAAAGCCGTCGTCATGCCTTATACCTGCACCTCAGGCCATTACACACACACACAGGCACACACACCTACACCTGTTTGATAATCTGATTTCTTGACTGGATAGAAAAGTCAGTCTTGACTCGCTTATTTACTTAACCAATCTTTCATGGCCTCCTATCTTCGCACACTCACTCTCTCTTTTACTTACACTCTCACTCATTCACTCTCTACCTCCCTTGGTCACTCACTCACTCTCTACCTCCCTTGGTCACTCACTCACTCACTCTCACTCTCACTCCTCACTCATTCACTCTCTACCTCCCTTGGTCACTCACCTCACTCACTCATCTCACTCCTCTACCCTCTCCCTTGGTCACTCACTCACTCACTCACCTCCCTCACCCTCCCCCCCTCCCCCCCCCCCCCCCCTCCTCCCCCTCACTCACTCACTCACTCACTCTCTACCTCCCTTGGTCACTCACCTCACCTCACTTCACTCCTCACTCACCCTCCCCTTGGTCACTCACTCACTCCACTCATTCACTCTCTACCTCCCTTGGTCACTCACTCACTCATCACTCTCACTCCTCACTCACCTCACTCACTCTCTACCTCCCTTGGTCACTCACTCACTCATTCACTCTCTACCTCCCTTGGTCACTCACTCACTCATTCACTCTCTACCTCCCTTGGTCACTCACTCACTCACTCACTCTCTACCTCCCTTGGTCACTCACTCACTCATTCACTCTCTACCTCCCTTGGTCACTCACTCACTCACTCACTCTCTACCTCCCTTGGTCACTCACTCACTCATTCACTCTCTACCTCCCTTGGTCACTCACTCACTCACTCACTCACTCTCTACCTCCCTTGGTCACTCACTCACTCACTCACTCTCTACCTCCCTCCCATTACACTATGAGGCGACATCCATCCAAGAGGTAATAAAACCCGCGCTCAGACCCAGCCAACAGAGTAATGAAATCAACATGGGGCCCCGTGTTCCCAGTGAGGAGCCCACTGTTTGAAAATTAGCTGGGTTGGGATGAGAGCCAAGGAGAGACAAACAAAGGAACACAGACAAGGAAAAGAGAGAGATAGAGAGACAGAGAGAAGAGTGGGGTGAAGAGTAGACCGAGAGATGGAGGGAGGGAAAGAGAAAGAGAAGAGTGGGGTGAAGAGCAGAATGAGAGATGGAGGGAGGGAGTGAGGGAGAGAGAAAAGAGTGGGATAAAGAGTGCAGCAAGAGATGGAGGGAGGGAGTGAGGGAGAGAGAGAAGAGTGGGGTGAAGAGTAGAGTGAAAGATGGAGAGAGGGAGAGAGATACAGATAAAAAAGAATAGTGGATGAAAAGGAAAGGGAGAGAGGTAGAGAGATTGAGGGATGAAGGGAGTGGAGTAAAAGAAGAGAGAGAAAGTGAGAAGATCTCTTTAAATCTAAATGAATACTAATCAGACAGTGCAGATTGCTTGTGGCTAGCCTCAGTGGGATTGGCTGGGATTCATGAGATGATATTCATTATGAGGCTATAGCACACAATGGCCTCTTTGTTTTTGGCAAAGTAATCCTCCTTTAAGGAAATAAACAGGAGTCAATCGCTGAGATTCTTGCAGCCCACACACGCTAACACACACACACACACACACACACACACACACACACACACACACACACACACACACACACGTTGATTTATCTACCTTACACAATTTTGCATTTTTAGTTATCCTAATACAGGCTCCTCCATCACCTTCAGGGCTAGTCACCTTCCATTTGAGGACCAAAGAGCCTGTCTCTGACCTCAGTGCGAGGGTGTGTGTTTATGTGTGTGTGTGTATATGTGTCTATGGATACGTGTCTGTGTGTGTGTGTCTGTGTGTGTGTGTGTGGATGTGTGTGTGTGTGTGTGTGGTGTGTGTCTATGCATGTGTGGGTGTGTATGTGTGTGTGTGGTGTGTGTGTGTGTGTGTGTGTGTATGTGTGTGTGTGTGTGTATGTATATATGTGAGTGTGTGTGTGTATGTGTGAGTGTGTGTGTGTGTATATGTATATATGTGAGTGTGTGTGTGTATGTGTGTGTGTGTGTGTGTGTATGTATATATGTGAGTGTGTGTGTGTGTCAGCGTATGTATGGCCTTATAAAAACAGGGAAACAAAGCCAAGCTGTGGAGAGGTGTTGTGGTTACTGCACCCAGCTGTGTTTGAGAGAGGGTCACGTACAAGTGTCAAACGCTCAGTTAAATAAAACCTGATGCACACACACACACACACACACACACACACACACTCACAAGCCTGACACACACACACACACACATGCACATACACTGGTTTAAAAATAATGGGAAAGGACAAATGTGTGTGTCAACACAAACACCGCCGAAGTGGCCTCAGTTGCTGGGGCTATGATGCACTACAGTCAGTTATGTGCTTGGCTTTGTGTACAAACACACAGGCACGTGTGTGTGTGTGTGTGTGTGTGTGTGTGTGTGTGTGTGTGTCTTTGTCTTTGTCTTTGTCTTTGTGTATGTGTGTGTGTGTATGTGTGTGTGTGTGTGTGTGTGTGTGTGTGTGTGTGTGTGTGTGTGTCTTTGTGTTTGTGTATGTGTGTGTGTTTGTGTGTGTGTTTGTGTATGTAAGAGATCATACAGTCACACGGGGGGTGGAGTATTTAATTTACCAATTAGTGGTATGGCTTACAGAACCATGCAATTAAGGTAATGCCCCAGAATAGGCCTACAATTAGATTGGCAGTCAAAGAAGTGAGATAACGTCTCACTGGAAGACTGGATAATTTCGCACACACACACACACACACACATATGCCTCCATCCCTGAGGGAGAGCATGGCAGAGTTATCACATGTTTACAAGCCCTGACCCTTCTTTTCAACCCACACATACATATGTGCGTGCACACACACACACACACACACACACACACTTCCCCTGCCCTCAGACAAAATAACCACAGCACTGCACTGAGCAGCACCACAACAGAACAGACACTCTGGGCAAAGCTGTGCTCATGCTGACTGGTAGTGCGTGTGTGTGTGTGTGTGTGTGTGTGTGTGTGTGTGTGTGTGCGTTGTCATTCACTCCAATAACACAGTAATGCTCCATAGATCCTCCAAGTGTGTGAGGTCCAGCAGTGATTCCCCCCTACTTGCAAATAAACAGAACACTTCCTCTGTTCTGTTACCGCGGCAACTGCACATCAATATTCCGCTGTTGCCGTGGCCACTGGAACTTCCAGTGACAGACAGGGAGGTTTCCAGGCCTGCTGAGGACAGAAGGTGGATCTCTCAGCATGGACAGGCTGAGAGGGGTTGAAGCGCCTGCCAATCATCTGTTGCCTCGCACATATGATGCTCTAACCAATGAGGAGATGGATTGAGATACGTGTTTATATTTTTATTTTTGTTTACGTTTACACCACACTCTGCAAGTTTACATTCTATACTTTATGTTGCTGTACATTTTCCTTGGAGATGGAGCATCTTCTACTCCTCTCAAAACCTCTCAAAACCTCTACCACTCTCAAAAAAATTATGCATGAAGGTGGAAGAGATCATTAAAAAGAACATGAAGTATCCACGCAGACAGACAATCTTCCCCTTCCCAGTTCAATTCCATGTTGCCGTTGACACATTTTATGGTATCACACTGCTCCTCCCTGCAGTGCAATGTAATAAATGAATCTGAACTTGAACTTGGATGCTGAAGAACAAAGTACCATTTCCAATGCTCCAATGCACTAATGCATTAGCACATACTATAGATTCCCTATTGGGGACGTGAACTTGTTTGGTGTCCTCTGCCAGAATACTAAAGCCTATGAGGAAGTCACAGTAGGCATGAGTAATCACAACGATAATGCCTGCGCACAGCCCCGGCATCCCTGATTAATGCACACAGCCCCTATCTCTGCCAGAGACAAACATTTGTCCATGAAGCTTTGTCCCTGGGGAGCCATTTAGAGGCATTCATATTTCTCAGGCCGAGTCTCGGTGCAATCTGCAGCGGCCGTCTTCTTCAACAGCACCTCGGGGAGAGTATATACTTCCCCCCGAATGGTAAACAGTGGCACACAATTGCTGCCATTGCTCAAGCTAACGCTGGAGAGGTGGGATGACTGATGATGCGTTGAGTAGAAAACAATCGGAGGAGCGATGCCAGCTACACAGAGTTATCTGTAACAAAGCCCCATGTGCACGCGTGCGTGTGCACCAAAAACCCCATGTGTATGCGTGTGTGTGCACCAAAAAACCCATGTGAATGCGTGTGTGTGCACCAAAAAGCCCATGTGAATGTGTGTGTGTGCACCAAAAACCCATGTGTATGCGTGTGTGTGCACCAAAAAACCCATGTGAATGCGTGTGTGTGCACCAAAAAGCCCATGTGAACGCGTGTGTGTGCACCAAAAAGCCCATGTGAACGCGTGTGTGTGCACCAAAAACCCCATGTGTATGCGTGTGTGTGCACCAAAAAACCCATGTGAACGCGTGTGTGTGCACCAAACCCCATGTGTATGCGTGTGGGTACACCAAACACTTCATGTGTATGCGTGTGTGTACACCAAAAACTTGATGAGTTCATTCATTTCAAACTCTCCTTCATGATGGCTTAAGCTTAGGAGTGCTTCCACAAAAACAGAGCTATCATCAAATCCCAAAAGTAAATGTGTGTAAACACTCTTACTACTGACACTGAAACCTCTGAAACACGTCCAGCCCACATCTGGCTTGGAAGTGGCCCAGCACCGCTCCCTACCACCCACCTAGGTGTGTTGACCTCCACCAGGGCAGCATGTGATTGGAAAAAGTGAAAGAGCACTAGTGCTGAGCGGGTAAACTTTTATTCCCGGTACATTTATTCAATCCCCGTACATTTTTTAGCGTCCCCATAATGTAGACATACATTAAATTCATTCCCTTGCTAACAGTCTGTCATATGGAAGTATAAATGTATTATTTAAAAGGATGCACATTTTGCACAATAGTCAGCGTTTCCATTTGAATTAAAAGAGTTATTAGCTCATTTTTGTTTATAGTCTCTTGGCAGGTCAAGGATTTCTTCAGATCCTTTCCTTTCTCTATATATACATTTATATTTGATATTTATGCAATATCATTTGTCAACTATCAGTTACCTCAGGGCCTGTCTCCCCTAGAGCAACTCTGGGTTAAGTGCCTTGCTCAAGGGCACAACAGTGGCAGCCGGGATTCGAACCCAGAATTTTCCAGGCTACCAGCATGCTAGCCAGGTTCTTTAAGCGCCACCACCGTCTGCTTCCTTTGGCCAGAAGAGCAGTGGTGAATTGGTTTTACATTCATCGTCATGAGAAATACCTAGAGATCATTTCATTTTGTTTAATTTCTTTACCTGTCCACAGCGTTCCCCTCTGGCTCACCTTCAGCAGAGCAGTGTGACTGTGCCTGACTGACTCATAGCTGCCTCTCACAGAGGGCACAGAGTACCTTTTACCTCAGTTTCACCTCCATGAAGACACTGCAGTTGGCTTCTCATGAGGGGAGAGCTATGACTTGGCAACAGTGCGCTCTGTTCATTTTCAAAGGATTTTCTGTCCTGGAAAACCAAACATGTGTGCATAATATACTGGATAGCAAATAGCAAAAAACAGGTAAATTACAGCAATCTGTCTTTCACATGGCCGTATATTCGTTAAAATCAAGAGAAATGTTGATGCCAAAAATTAGCTGTGTTGAAAAATACATGTCAAATAGAGGATTTTTATATATCTCTTGCTTTAACTAACGGTGCTGTTCCTGCTTGGGTCTAATGCACACCCACTGGGAAGGTGCCATGGTTCTCTTACCCCAGGGGCTGGGGCAGGGGCAGAGAGAGGGTAATTACAGCGAGGGCAAGCCAAGGGCGCTTGTTGCTGTTCATTCAGTTGGCTCTGGCTCGCCTACGCTGTGGCATTTTACCACATCAATTTAACAGTACTGTTGTCTACAACCTCCTCCCTCACACACACACGTACACACACATGTGTGTTAAAGGCTTCAGCTTCTATCTTACACCAAGTGCACACACACCCACACATAAGCTGTTAGCCCCTGCATGTATGTGTGTTAAAGCTCTTGGCCTCTATCTAACACCAAGTGCACACACACCCACACACACACGTTAAAGCTCTCAGCCCCTATACCACACCACTCACAAACACACACACACACACATACACACTCCTTACTAAAGCTCTCTGCCACTGGCACTTGTCCAGGGATCTTCTCACAATCACATCCGCTGGAGTCTCACACACCAATAATGAGACTAGACTAGAGGCAGCAGCATTAAACACACACACTCACACACTCTCACACACATGCTCACTCAGCCAGGGAGCTACATCAGAGGCA
>PYXC01000500.1:180000-287500 GCA_015244755.2 Tenualosa ilisha
TGTACTACAGAGGTAGAATCTGCTGCAACTTCCTCCTCTGTCTCAGGTGACCTACCAGCAATCTGCTGCAACTCTCCCCTCTTCTTCAGGTAAGGAACCAGCAATCCGCTCCACATTCTCCTTTTTGTCTGACTTTTTTTTCCCTCTACTCCTCTTTTCCCTGGGGCCTGACTACAGCCCCCTCTTCCTCCTGAGACCTTCTCCAGTCTGTCGCTACACCTCCTCCTCCTCCTTCTCCTGCTGTTCCCCCTGTTTCTCCTGAAATCCCATCCCTGGCAGTGCACAAATACACACACACACGCACACACACGCACGCACACACACACACACACACACACACACTCACACACACACACTCCTCCGCTCACAAGGACAGAGGAGGAGAGGGAGGAGGAAATGAGAGGGAGAAAGAGAAATAGAACAAGAATAACTAGGGAACAACAGCACACACACAAACACATACATACAGGAACACACATGGACACACGCCACCAGAGATCAGGTGTGGAACATCAGGAAGAGGAGTTGCAGGGCTATTGATGTGCTGATCTCTCACATACACACACACACACCCACACACACACACACACACACACACACACACACACACACACACACTCCTGTGCTCCTGATTGGCGATCTCTGAGTTTTATTCTGCAACATATTTGAATTTGGATGAGTGCTTACTACAGAATGTGTGTTTCAAACTATAAAAACCTATCACACAAGGAAAGGTCTTGTTATTGTTTTATTCACTTATCTACTTCAGCTTAGCTGCATGTTGCCATTCCAGAATTTGTTTCTAAAAAAACAAAAAAAACAAACAGGAACAGCATAACTCTAAAGATTGTGAGGGCTGTTAGCCAACAAGGCTTTCTAGAAACATATCCCAAGATGTGTACAGACCTGAATGGCAAGAAAACCTTGTGTGTTTATTCACATTAGTATTCAGGATGTGGTGTTTATTCGAGCCTTAGGCTAGTGTGGGGCTGAGCCCAGAGAGAGGTCAGGAGTGTTTAATGATGGATGAGTGTGGTGGTGGTGCTGATGCTGAGGCTGGATGTGGCTGTGGTCATGCCGGTACACAACAGCACAGCGGGGCCTTTGTGTGGACTGGACTGGACTGGATTTGACTAGACTGGACTGGACTACACTGAACGGACTGGAGAGAGCTCAGGCACTCCTGGAGCTTATTGGTTAATGACTTACAGCTAACAATGGCACATCGTAGATAGCATGTGCGTACACACACACACACACACACACATACACACACACACACACACACAAATATACAGTATATAAAAACTCACACTTCTGAAGCGACAGTCTCACATCATGACTGCACACACACACAGACGCATACACACACACATACACATACAGACACACACACATAGCAGACAGCTTCAGACAGCTTCAGGCAGCCTTGTCCTGCCTCTTCTTGTGGCCCTGTGTTCTGATGATATTTGTGGATTAGTGTGTTTGCTCTTGAGAATGTCCAAGGACCCCATCCATCTCCAGGTGTGAGGCAATGAGTACTGTGTGTATGCTTGGTCAGACATTCACTTGTGTGTGTGTGTGTGTGTCCAGGGCTATGGGTCTGTATGCTCGTTACCTCTAGAAGAATTTCTGTGTGTGTGTGTGCGTGTGTGTGTGTGTGCTTGTGTGTGTGTGTATGCATGTGCTATAAGGCACCTGTATGAAGACTGGGTAGTGTGAGTATGTGTTATAATACGGCATCTGTATGAAGACTGGGAAGTGTGTGTGAGTGTGTGTTGAGGGTGCTGATATTTTAGAAGATTGAGGGAGATCAGTAACATAGTGTGAGTGTGTGCACTCATTCATCAAAGTCTAGACCATCATTGCTGTATAAAAGGTGGGGTGATTAAGTTTCTCATCAATCACTGTTAACTCAATTGCTTTGTCAACAGTGGTAAGGTCCGTGTGTGTGTGTGTGTGTGTGTGTGTGTGTTTGTGTGTATGCATGTGTGTCTTTTTTAAGGCACCTGTATTAAGACTGGAAAGTGTGTATGTGTGTGTCTGTGTGTGTGTGTGTCTCTGTGTGTGTGTGTGTGTGTTGTGTGCTCAGGAGGTTAATATTTTAGATGATTGAGAATGAGCAGTAGGTAGCATAAAGTGTGTCTATCCATTCATCTAGGGCCATCACTGCTGTTTAAGGGGTGGGGGTAGTGGGGTTAACTTTCTCATCAATCACTGTTAATTCAATTGCTTTGTCAACAGTGGTTGTGTGTGTGTGTGTGTGTGTGTGTGTGTGTGTGTGTGTGTGTGTGTGTGTGTGTGTGTGTGATGGGTGAGGTTGAAAAAGTCATTTCATTAGACCCCATTACTGATCGCTGACATCCAGTCATTATCTAGGATGAAGCACACACACACACACAAACACACACACTGCTCATGTGACAGAGTGTCCATTTGGCTGAGCAAACAACACTAAGCGACTAGGGAGTACTGACTGAAGACAACACACCTCCTCACAGGGACAAATGCCCTCACAGTAAAGACACGTGTACACACACACACACACACACACACACACACACGTGCAGTGCTTCACAACCCCAACAGATTTCCAACAGACATGAGAAACAGATCTTTACCTGCATACCAGATTTGGTTACAACCCCCCATTAACACATGAGAGATGACAGCCTAACAACTGGAAGGCTCACTTGCGCACACACACACACACACACACACACACACACACACACACACACAACACCTGGGTAGGGTTTTCAGTATTAAGAGGATATACGATAGACAGGTGCTGATGCGCACACACACACACACACATACCATACACACACACCAATGACTCAAAGACCTGAGCAGTTTTTAGTATTCAGAGGTAGTCTGATTCATTTTTTAAATTTTTTAATTTTTTTTGTACATTGCTAATACAATCACACACCTGCTGTCACTCCACTTTCAATCCTAGAGAGTTTAACAACCATCTGTATACATAGGTATATAGATAAATACTTCTATAGATAAATACTAATTATTTACAACCCATGTACACACACACACAGACACACACACACACACTCACACACATTTCTGTGCCATATTCATCACCTGGTGCTTGAGGTGCGATTAGATATTGGCCTACTACAGGCAATCTACACACTTGTTGTGTTGAGCCCCCGAGCAATGGCGAGGAGGAAGGGTAGCGCTCATTGATAGCAAAGGATTCTGGGACAGGGTGGTGGTAGTGCTGCTGCCACATGTTGGACTCATGTCCTAGGGGTTGATGTGTGCATTTAGACCCATGTTATTTATTTATTTATTTATTTATTTATTTGACCCCGAGTGGCTCGCTCGCTCACACTTACCCCCTGACACCTGGGCAATAACATAGAGGTCGGGGGGAAGGGTGGAGGGAGGGGGGGGCAGGAGAGGATGGAAGGAGGGCAGGGAGAGGGGGGTCAAAGGTGGGGTGTTCTAGGGGTGTCACCATGGTGATTGATGTCCCAAAGTCTGGGGCTTCATTAAGACTCTAACCACAGAGGATGGACCACAGAAAGATGGATGATGGAGGAACAGAGGAGAGGAATAAAGAGAGAGAGGAGAGGAGAGGAATAGAGAGGAGAAGAGAGGAAAGTAGAGGAGGAGGGGAGAGGAGAAAGATGATATGAGAGTTGAAAAGAGGGAGAAAAAGGAGAAAGACCAGAAAAAATGGTGATGAGAGAGTAAAGAAAAGAAAGTGAAGAAAAGAGAAAGAGAGTGAGGAGAAAATAGGAACAGAGAATAGACGGGAAGGGGATGGAGGGATAGAGAGAGGAGAGGAAAATGTGGGTGGTTTGAGAAGACCTCTCCTCATCATCATCCTTCTTCTCCTCCCTCTCCTCCTCCTCCAGTGTGTGTGTGTGTGTGCATGCGTGTGTGCGTGCGTGTGTGTGAGTGTGTGTGTGCGTGTGTGTGATGTGTGTGTGTGTGTGTGTGTGTCTATACAACAGTGGGCTAGTATATGGGGCTCTGGGCTCTGGGCAGTGGGCCCACCTGGAGCCCCTCAACAGCCCTGCCAAACACAACCAGTAACAACAACACTGCAGCTTTTACAACTCACTTCCATCCTGAGTGTGTGTGTGTGTGTGTGTGCGTGTGTGTGTGTGTGTGTGTGTATGTGTGTGTGTGTGTGTGTGTGTGTGTGTGTGTGCGCGTGTGTGTGCATTTCACAGCCACTCTGCACAGAAACAACACTTAACCTTCTGTCTGTGTAGAGAGGTTTATGAAAACCACCATTATAATGGTCCCCAAACTTGACCCCTCTTTGGCGAGCACAGGCAGGAGCCCAGCCGGTACTAACACACACACACACACACACACACACACACACACATACACACACACACACACACAGCCGCAGTCGCATCGCAAATGAGCTGAAATGAAACACCAGTTATCCTCCTTCCCCCTTGCTGGCCTGTGGGCTGCCTTAAGTGGGGCTTCTGTGGCTTTTACTGACGAGAAAGTGTGTGTGTGTGTGTGTGTGGTGTGTGTGTGTGTGTGTGTGTATGTATAGAGGGGGAGGGGGAGAAGGTGACATCATTCTAAGAGACCTCTCATCACCCAGCGTGAGGTCCTCTCTGCCCTGAATTCACAGCTGACAAGATGTCCTGTTCACACACACACAAACACAGACACACACACACGCACGCACAGAGTCAGCCTACTCACTGCTGTTTTAGATGCTCCCTCACAGGACCCCCTGTGTTTCATTATACAGCCTTGACCACTCATGCCCAGAGTGTATACCACACACACACACACTTATTACAAAGCCCACACCATTTAACACAATAGTACAACACACACACACACACACACACACACACACACACACACACGCACACACACACTACACACAACACACGAGTCACACACAAATGTTCATCCCACACTTTGTGTCCATCTCTGAGAGGGAGGCTGTCATCTCCTTACAACCCCTCAGAGTCCATAATGGCTCTCCGCTCCACAGCGTGGGTTGCCATGGTAACGGGGCCGCTGTCGTCCCTGTGTAATGGCGTTTTCATTCATCCGTGTGTTTTTGGACGAATGTCACCTCAGCGGGGTGCTGACACATCATAATCCCCCCCATTATCATCATCACCATCGTCATCATCACCTTCATCATTGCTTTTCACTCTGCCCACATCCATCTCTCTCACACACACACACACACACACACTCGCAGTGTATCGCAGACACTTCCACACAAATACACATACGCAGATATACTGTACACATACACACACACACACACACACACACACAAACCAGGGAGCCATCTTGTAAGAGCAATGTATTCTACTTAGGGCTCTATATTCATACTCTAACTTGTGTGTGTGTGTGTGTGTGTGTGTGGTGTGTGTGCGCAGTTAGAGACACCCTTAATGCCTGGGCATAATGGCATAATTAAGATGAACGCATGCAAACTCATATCACCCTTCCAGGCTCACAGGGCAGGACACACACACACATACACACACACACACACACACACACCACCCTTCCCAGTACACTTCCCCCTCAACCTGGTTCCATGCTGGGACATGAGCAAGAGGCTCTCTCTACTTTTCCCATCCATCTCGAGAGAACTGTCCACTCTCTTCCTATTGATCGTGAGAGAGAGAGAGCGAGTGATGGAGAGAGAGAGAGGGAGAGAACAGTGGAGAGAAAGACAGAGAGAGAAAGACCAAGAGAAATACAGAGAGAGAGAGAAATGGAGAAAGGGTGGAAGATGGATGCAGAGAGAGAGAGAGAGAGAGAGAGAAATGGAGAAAGAGTGGAAGATGTATGCAGAGAGAGAGAGAGAGAGAGAGAAATGGAGAAAGAGTGGAAGATGGATACAGAGAGAGAGAGAAATGGAGAAAGAGTGGAAGATGGATACAGAGAGAGAGAGAGAGAGAGAGAGAAATGGAGAAAGAGTGGAAGATGGATGCAGAGAGAGAGAGAGAGAGAAATGGAGAAAGAGTGGAAGATGGATGCAGAGAGAGAGAGAGAGAAATGGAGAAAGAGTGGAAGATGGATGCAGAGAGAGAGAGAGGATCTGCTGCCCTGCTGTCTGAGCCCCTGGACCTTCATCAACCCAGTTCCCCAGTCAGGGCAACACACTCTCCAAATAGATGATGGAGCAGAGTGTTTTCAGGACAAAGCAGTGTGTGTGTGTGTGTGTGTGTGTGTGTGTGTGTGTATGTGTGTGTGTGCATGTGTGTGTGTGTGAGTATGTACTGTGTGTGTGTGCGTGTTTGTGAGTGTGTACTGTGTGTGTGTGTGTGTGTGTGTATGTGTATGTGTGTGTGTGCGTGTGCGCACATGTTGGTCTGCTGTGTCTGTGCATGTGTGTGTATCTGAGTGTGTGTGTGTGTGTGTGTGTATCTGTGTGCTATGCCAAGCCACACCGCTACAAGGTCGTCCCCTGCTCACTGCACTGTGAAATAACATCAAACTCAACGGCTGCGTGGGGAAGGAGGCAGAGAGGGGAAGGATTCTTCTGTTCTCTCCACTATTCCCATGACCTGGTGAGGAGCACCTATGTGACTGTGTGTGTGTGTGTGTGTATATGTGTGTGTGTGTGTGTGTGTGTGTGTGTGTGTCTGTGCTCACTGTGACTATTCCTACAATTCTATTATTTGTGTGTGTGTGTACATGTGTGTATATGTGTGTGCATATGTATATGTGTGTGTGTGCGCGTGTGTGTGTGTCTGTGTGCACGTGTATGTGTGTGCATCTGTGTGTGTGTGTGTCACCTATTTCTGTGGTTTCCCTCCCTCTACTATCATATCATTGGTTATGACTGGAAGCAAACCTGCTCGTGCTTTGATGTGTGTGGTGGAGGTGTTACAGGCCTCTCTGCTGATAGCTGTGACGTGAGGCTTTGCATGCACACCTGATTACAATCTGGGCTGCTAGTGCTGAGTGAACAAGAATGGCTACATGGTTTCCAGTCACACAACTAATCAATTATAGAGTTCAGTAAACGTTTGCTGTTTGCTCTCTCTCTCTATCAGTGTGTGTGTGTGTGCGTGTGTGTGTGTATGCATGCATGTGTGATTCCCTGTGTGTGTGTGTGTGTGTGTGTTTGTGTGTCTGCACCCGCATGTGTGTGTGTTTCCCTGTGTGTGTGTGTGATTGTGTGTGTGCACCTGCATGTGTGTGTGTTTTCCTGTGTATGTGTGTATGTGTGTGTGTGTGGGGTGTGTGTGTGTGTGTGTGTGTGTGTGTGTGTGTGTGTCATGTCATACTGGTTTTTCCCTGGCCCTTCCCGCTGCAGTAAATGGTGTACTGGTGCAGAGAAACATGTTGTAAACCTAAGATTACACCTATGAAATGTATGTGTTGTTGTGTTGTGTGTGTTCATTTGTGTAATGCTCTACTGGTGTAGCGAAACATGTTGTAAACCTAAGATTACAGCCTATGAGAAATGTCAGACTCTCATTAGCTAAGCTCTGGCCCTCGCTGGTGAAGCCAAGAATGTTACGGCAAGAATGCGCCCAAATTACAGCGCCAGCGTGCGGGACAACTCGCAACCCGCCGCGACATGTTCCCGCCGTTTTATAGGCTGCCCTCCTGGAGAGCAGAACATGTTTGCGGGCTTTTCTGAATCATGTCGATTCTCCAGTGGGTATTATCTCTTTCTCTCTCTCTCTCTCTCTCTCCCTCTCTCTTCAATTCCCATTTGCTTTATCTTTCACGTCATTTTACATTTTCCACCTCTCTCCCTCTTTCTCTCTCTCTCCCTCTCCCTCTCACTGTCTCTACCTTCACCTCTCTCTCTCCACGCTGACAGTGATAAATTGCTTCTTGCCAGGTGGGCAATCTATCTTCTCAAAAACCCCCATACCAAATGCTTTGGTCTCCAAATGTTACCTCCTTTATTTCTTTTCTCCTGTCCCTCGTTCCAGAGATTCCCTCCACCTCAAGGTGACTGCGCGGCGGCTCAGAACAGTCTGTGGCTAATTACCGGGAGCTAACGCTTGCGGGAGATAGGAGATTGGGTGGTCTGGATTTAAACAAGACACGAAAGGCCTTGACTGGGGATCTAAAGGCAGATTGAAGGGCTTCCTGAAAAAGAGATGAGGCTACACAATCCCCACTCAGCTCTCCTCTCCTTCAGATGAGATCCACACTTAATCTTTTCACTGAGGGAGCAGTGGTCCACTTTTAGAAATCTTTTCATCCGTCCATGATTGGGTTAGAGAGAGATGACACTGTACACTACACATTACACGCTACACACTATACACTACACACTGCACACTATACTCTACACAGTACACACTACACACCACACACTATACTCTACACACTATACACTACACACTACACACTACACACTACACACTCTGCTCTGAACTGGAGCCTTTGCAATGCTTCAGATGAGGATGAGTACAGGATGTGTCCAGCCCTGCAGATGTAGCATCCATATTCATTTTTGCAGCCTTTTTACTGAGCACACACACACACACACACACACACACACACACACACATACACACACACACACACACATACGCCTTGCTGCATCACTGTGTTATTCCAAAGGCTGCCACAATGACCAAGCATAGTTCTTGTTATCACCTGGTTAGCATGTGTGTGTGTGCATGTGTATGCGTGCATGTGTATGCATTTGTGTGTGTGTGTGTGTGTGCATGCATGTACGTGTGTGCATGGGTGTGTGTGTGTGTGTGTGGGTGCATGTATGCATGTGTGCATATGTGTATGTGTGTGTATGTGTATGTGTGTGCATGCGTGTGTGTGTGTGTGCGCGTCTGTGTGTGTGTGTGTGAGCTATTCAGAGCACATTTAAAAGCTTGGCTAGATTATTCCCCCTCTACTCTGCTGGCTCAGTGGTGCATGCAGTGGGCTGGATATGGGGAAGGTGACTTTGCTCCAGCAGAGACCCACAAAATACACCCCTCCACAGAATACACCCCTCCACAGAGTACTCCCCTCTGCATCATCATTCAGCGCCACACTGGCAAACAGACACACTGACAGCAATCACACACACACTGCACATGCACATACACTGCACATACACACATACTGCACATACACCCCCACACGAACACACACATGCACACACATACACACACACACTGAACATACACCCCCACATGCACACACACATGCACGCACACACATACACACACACACACACACACACACACACACACACACACACACACACACACACAAACACTACTCCACCACCACAAGAGCTGTCTGTTGCAGAATCATTCATCTACCAGAAAGGTGAGTAATGAAAGTCTTACCTGTGGTCGTTGGAGTCCACATCGTTGCACAAGGGTAGGTTAAGGTCAAACACGAGGGCAGAGGGGTTAGGGGAGAAAAGGGAAAAAGAGGAGAGACATGTCAGTGAGCTATTAAGGTCTACTATCAAACTCAGCTTTCAGTTTATCAACTTGTTTTGTCTCTGCCATAGAAACAGTTTTGTGCACTGCATTACTGTATCCCAACACCTCATCTGCATCATTATGGTCATAAATATAGGATCATATAATATCACATAATCATGTTATGGTGTTAATAAAACTACTAATACACACATACATACACACACTGTGTTTGGGGATGTGTGCTGTCCTCATTTCAAACTCATACCTTACACTCCATGCACACACACACACACACACACACACACACACCACGCACATACACACAAACACAGACACACACACACACACACACACACACACACACTCCACACACACACACACACACGCACACACACACACACACATATGTAATCAGTGAGAAGGGCATGAGGGGCTAGTAAACACAGAACTTTATTTGGGAGATGATTAACTCTCCTGCCAAACCCATTTTCCCGCTCTAATCGATTCTCTCCGTAATGGAAAAGTCTGCCATTAGAGATTAAATAAGGGAGTGTGACGGATGGTAGGGGGTAAAAAAAACCTTGATTTTGGTACATAGCACCAAGAAATTGACAAACTTTTTGGGAAAGTTGAACAGCTTGTTGATTGCAGAAGCTATCCATCACAACTTTCTCTCTCCCCTCGAGCTATACTATTTACACTCTCTTCCCAATGGACTCAGCTCCCAGGCTATACTATTTACACTCTCTTCCCAATGGACTCAGCTCCCAAAGGGGAGGCAAGCAACAGACGTGTCATATCTGTTTGTGGGATTAAGTCATTATTGATTAAAGTGATGGATTATGGATTACTTTTCACAACATTTAGCCAGGGTCAGGGGGTGCAATATAAAACACCAAATCCCTGTTTCCCCCTATTTCTGCTGTTAGGTGCTATATGTGTTGGATTTTTAGTTCAAAACATTATCTAAATTATCTAAAAAATAAAAACAGAATGTAATTTACTAACACTTTCGATTTAATATCAAAAGGCATGATGTTCCGTGTTGCCCAGATATCCACTGCAGTTAGCATGCTAGCTAGCTAGCCAGCTAGCTTTGGAATGTGCTGGTTCAGTCTACCTCTATCTGCACCAGAGGCACTGAATCAAACACATGCAAGTCAATGGATAAATAGCCATAATGAGCCTAGTGGTGTGTTCAAGATGACTCAAACTTTGCAAACATAGCATTTCAAAGTGCCCTAAAATTAGTTCAAATGCAGGGCAGTTTCTCCACAGGCAGGGCAGATTCCAGTAAATTCCTCTACTAAATCTGCTCATCTACCGTCACCCTGGATGTCGGCTGTTGTTTCCTACAGTTTCTCACTGCCCTGTGCTCCTCCCCTCTACACTCAGGCAGTAATTAACCTGCCCTGCCCTGCCCTGCCTGGCTCTCCCTTTCTTCCACTCCACTAGGACTGCAGATAGCAGCAGGCTGGCTGTGGGCCAGAACTGGTTCCTTTATACACAGACAGGACAGATCTAGGCTCAGTTAAGTTCTGCTGGGTCTGTGTTAGATCCAAGACATATGGAGTTAGTTCTTTTTGATTCTGGGTCAAACTGGGCCATCTCTGGGCAAATTCTGCTGGCTTGTGTTAAATCCTTCATTTGGACTATAGTTCCAATGGTTCTGGGTCGAGTCATCTCTAGGCTGGGTCTGATGGCTTTGTGGTAGAGCCATCATCTGGACAGCTTGTGTGTTGTGTTAGACTGTTAGACTGGATCCAATTTTGGTGATACTGTGTGTGATCAAGATCACATCTGGATTATGTTCAGTGGCTATCTGATGCCATGTCACAGTGAGTGTGTGTGGGTGTGTTTGTGTATGTGAGCGTGTTTGCGCGCGCGTGTGTGTGTGTGTGTGCACTGGTCTCAGTTCTGCTCTAAACCTTGCTGATTCAGGGCAGGAATGCACTTAAACGACTCGTAAAACATGGCATTTGAGAGTGAGTGAACAACTCTGTCTGCCACACACACACAGACACAAAGACACACACACACACACACACACACACACTTTCCAGTCCTCTACCTTAAAAGGTGTGTTTGTCCTTAAGCCCCTGACTGCATTAGAGTGCTACACTGAGGTTCCATTTCAGTTGCGCGCCTCTCGGCAGCCGCCTTGCTTCCAGCTCGAGATCGCAGCCGAGATTACATACCTCCCAGCCCAATCCAGCCACTGGGTTTGCAAAAGAAGCCATTTGGTCTGATTTATACAGCTCTGGGTTTAAATGCCTAGTGTCTGAGACGGGGTTGCAAGAATACAAAGGATCGTAGTGTTTAAGTGTTGAGCTGGAGAGAGCCAAAGAGGAAACTGGCAGACTGTATTCAGCTCAGGGAAATCCAGGATGTGTCATCGCAAATGGTGCTCTACACATACAACCCACAGACAAGAACACACTGTGTATCTTTATATTAGACAACTGCATTTGGGTCATTCAGCTAGTGTGTCCTAATGAAGGTAAATATTGGCATTAAACCAATACAGTATTGATGATACTTTAGACATCTTTCTCACTGAATTAACGACAACCTCATGTTTTGGCCACACCTGACAATTCTAGAAGTGCTGTCTCAGTCAGAACTCAGGCGAAGAATAGTCCCTCTTCATTTTTGTTTAAAGCCCAGAGTTCTGGAATAACTGGACCCACCCTCAGACAGATATGCTGTCCAACTGTGTGTGAGTGTGTGTTGGGAAGATAAACAGGATCCATGGTCTGTGTGTGTGTGTTTGTGTGTGTGTGTGTCTGTGATGAGGAGGAGCGAATTACTCAAACAACAGCCTTAGCATGTGATGTAGAATCCCCATGGGAAGCTCTTCATAGAATCTTTAAAGATTATTTTATTAAAATATATTTGTTTGAGTAGGCTAAAACTCTGCTTTTCAAAAATATCCATACATACATCAACAGGGCCTCACTCTGTTGTTTGTAGAAAGTAATCATGATCCATCTAACCATCTTACCATATTACCTCTCCTCTACCATTCTTAAGGCCTGACTCAAACATTTCCTTACACACAGGGGGATTGAAACCCCATATCAATTAAGTACTAAAACAAACTCACAGCCAGAACTGTATATGGCCATTAAGAGGCAAAAACACTGTGCTTCACTTGACCAATAAACATCAGCCTATAAAGATAAACAGAAGTCCTACACAAAGCCAAACATATCCCAAGACAAATACCTGGATGTGAAACAGTCTACACTGAAGAGCTAATGAGCTATTAAACAAATTGGTCATGGAAATATGAGGTCCTGCCATGCCAAAATGAAACGATCCTGTTGTAATAATGTGTTGTAATTGCAGAACTTGTGTAACAAGAACTATAAAATACTGAACTGTCTAGAAATGCCAGCCCTTGACAATCAATTACTTGACTCATGATGTGTTCCAATCCACGCCTCTCCTCTCTCTGAATTCAGCTAGTACAACAAGGTAGAACTGGTTTGGATGGCCTCAACAATCTGCCTGTGCTACTTCATGCCTTTGTCATGGCTGGATGTGTGCTGCAGTCCAGTCTTGTGCCAAATAGAGTGTAGGGTAACATGAAGCATCTGACTGGCCCATGGATCCCCTGCAGGGCCACACTGGGAGACCTTGAAGCGTCGCCTCCTGGGCTTTGATCACAAGAGCTCCAATCAGCTGTGCTTCATGGCCTCCCGTGTCATCGATTCGCCAGCCCAGCCGATGCAGACTAGGGGCTCGATGTTCCTCTTCACATCACACAACACAAGGTCATGATTATAGCCCTTCACGCTTCATGGGGCCACAATACACACATACATACACACACCCCCACGCATACACACACACATGCACACACACACACACACACACACACACACGCACATGCATACGCACATACACACATGTGTACATACACACACACACACACACACACACACATGCACAGCCTGGAAGTGATTACTCTCCAAGAGTCCGAAGTTCCTGTCTGACCCCAAACACACACTAAACACACACTGGCTAGGCAGGAAGGCTTGAGCGTGTCTGAGGTGCAGTCTTAAGCAACAGCACAGACTAAACACAGGAATCATCTAAGACGCCTCATCAGCCACAAACATGGAGAAAACTCCTTGGACAGATGGCATTGAACTGTTTACTTTAGTGAAATAAAACTCTCGGGTTCTCTGATTGGGCAAGATTGTCATCAGTCTTGACATTCTATCACTCTGTTAATGACATGGTGTCACAATAGTGTTCTTGGAATGTAACCCCAGCCAATGAGCTTGCAATGATTTGCTGGAGCCTTGGCAAAGTGGGGATTATTTCTGCCGGAGTGATCAATATGTAATTTCGTGTATGGTGATATCACATCCTGCCTGTTGATTCCATCTGGTGTCTGGTGTGCCGGTGGGCAGAGGGAAGCGTGACCAAATAAAAATCCATAAAACAGGAAAAAAAAACACGGAGACAGCAGTGGGCTATTAGTGCAGGATAAGTTTGAGCAGAAGGTGAGCAAGACAGAGGAGGGTTACCTCTAGAAGGGATTCACCTTAGGTGATTCTCACTGCAACAGTTTCAGAGGGGAGGGGCAGACCCCCCCCCCCCCCCCCTTTAATTCAATTTAAAGTTGAAATTAGCAAAGTTGTAAAAAATTGTTCAGATTGCTTATAGAAATTTATTTGTAAGTCATTTGGCCAGGCGTGGATCCGGCTTAGTGTCCACTTGTGTGCTGGCCACAGCCCCACGAGTAGCAACCACTCCTGTAAGAAGTGTGTGTGTGTGTGTGTGTGTTGTGTGTGTGTGTGTGTGTGTAGAGGGGGGCATCCTCTCCTCTCACAGGCTTATCAGAGGGAAGCAGGATTTAGGGGGGGCTTACCATTACCTGCTGGGAGAATCCCGTCAGCATTATGGACAGGAAAGAAAAAAGGAATCAATGTTCTCCTCTAAGTCCCCTCTTATATATTTAACTACCTCTGCTCAGGCAGTAGGCCATGCACACCATGACACTCAGCACAGACTCAAGTCTGCACTACAGCAGAAAAAAGTGCCCTGAAAAATATATGACTCAGCTTGTAGAAAAGTTATTGTCAGTAATAACAGTGTATTAGTGGGCAAATAGGAGCCCTGTAGTTCCCCAGTTTGCAGATTAGATCAGACAGTATACAGTGCACACATAAACAATAGATATATGGTATATTCTATGCATATGTAGTATACCATATGTGTACATACTACATCATAGCATACCATAGTACATACATATGTCCGGTGCATTGGTCTGTGTGTGTGTGTGTGTGTGTGTGTGTGTGTGTGTGTGTGTGTGTGTGTGTGTGTGTGTATATATATATATATAATATATATATATAGCCTACTGTATATACTGTATGTGTATGCCATATTCAACTGCAAGATGAGGGTTTCAGTGACAGATCTAACTTTCCAGATTTACAATCTACAAGTGTTATCATATACTGTATATACCATGAGGATGTATATGCCATAAGGTTAATTACTGACAGGAGCTGATCAGATAAGGTTTAGATTGTGTGTTTAGATAATAGGACAGGTGTTATTCTAACCGATTAAAGAGGATGTTGGCTTAGATACCAGAGCACTGATTAAGCATTCCTGTGTGCAGCTTCCTGGCTCTGCCCGAGCTTCCCTCTTCTGCTAAAGTACCTGCAGGCCCTGCCAACATGCCAGTCTGCGGGGTCTGCAGTCAGCTGAAAGAGTGTGTGTTTGTGTGTGTCCGCATGTGTGTGTACGTGTGCGTGTGCGCAGATGTGTGTGTCTGTGTGTTTATGTGCGTGTTTGTGTTTGTGTGTGTGTGTGTGTGTGTGTGTGTTTATGTGCGTGTTTGTGTTTGTGTGTGTGTGTCAGGCAGCTGATTTAATAGCTCAAGGTCAGCACTGGCCAAATTGCCTGCATCTGGGTTTAACAAGGACACGTCTCACTTGGGGTCCTGGTGCCTGGTCCCGATCACACGTTAAGGCAGTGAGAAGACAACAATAACCACATCTGGACAGGGTGGGCCTCAGGGCTGCCTGAACAGAAATCAGTCTCCCCCCTTACAAAGACAAAAAAAATTACCCCAAAAATGTGCAGTGCACAGTTTTAATTTATGTCATGAAACATTAACCGCACACGGAGTTGGAATTCTCCCTGGAAGTAGGTCAAGAAGTTAGTGAACCAAACAAGGATAATCCGCACTCAATGGCAGTGAGAGCCTTAGGAAACAGAGCCAAAAGCAGAATGGTAATTAGGGGTCTGTTATCAAACAGGCCTCGGCCAGTTAACACACGTTTAGCAAAACAACATTACACTTCGTCCTCACGGGCACAAGTGTACCCAGAGCCCCAGTTCTCGCAAGGATCTCCCTGGAACAGATGCCTTCCTGATCGAGCAGGAAACCAGCCCTGCACCCACACTGGTCAGGCTCAGACTCAACTAGATGGCATTGACACTATTCTGATCTAACACTAATGCAGATCAGCATCGGGTCCTAGCCGTCATTGACGACTGGATATCTTTGTTTTGAAAGCTATGTCACTGTCATCCTCTATGTAGGAGATCTAAGCCAAAGACTGACTATACACAGGCATTACATCTTAAGACAGACAAATACTGGTATACGATAGCATACAGTATCTACCATGTGCATAACACAGTGTATAACTATATTGATATAATTGTAATATTTGTGGGGCGGTTGTGGGTTGCAGGTTTGAGCCCCACTTTGCCTGACCCCATCAAAGTGTCCTTGAGCAAGATACTGAACCCCAAATTGCTCCCGGTGGCAGGTTGGCACCTTGCATGGCAGCCTCCGCCAGCGGTGTGTGAATGCATGTGTGTGAATGGGTGAATGTGAGGCATAGTCTGTAAGGCACTTTGAGTACTCGTAGGAGTAGAAGCTAAAATGTGCAACTAAAATGCCTTGATATCCATTCATTTCCGTCATACTGGGATGAACCCATAGCAAACGTTGTCATTCCATAACCTGGAATGATCCCCTACACACGTGCAAAACAGCTTTCTCACCAATTGAGTATTGTTTTGCAAGATTTTCTTGATTGCATTTCAGTATACTAGCATAAGAGAGTAAAAAAATCTTGTTGTTTTTTTGCCACAGTTATGGTGTAGTGTGTGAGAGATGCAGACAGTGATTGATTAACCTGCAATTGCTACTCTCTCTGACAATACTGAGTAATTATGAAGAGTTCATGGGTCATCTCTCCGATCCCAAGATGTGTTTTTCTCTTTCATTATCTCATTATAGCTGGGTAATGGATCATGGACACAGCGATAATTAGTGTAGAGCCCAGTCTCATGATCTGAGAGTTGAAGGGGATGTGAATTTATTTGTTCTCTAATGCGCACACACACACACACACACACACACACACACACACACACACACACACAAACACACATCTGTGGTATTCTTTGACTGTGCACATGCTACAGGGTAACATGGCCACATGTTTCCCATAAACTGAGAGAGTGCAGCAGGAACCACTTCAGGACAACACCTCGAAGTGATTTCGTACCTCGTATTTTTCAGGTTCGAGCAGCATTGCCTGTTTCTCCAAAGAGTAATTATCTTGCGCTCGGTTTCCCCGAACACACCATCATTCGTGAGAAAACATCTCGGCACGTCGGCCAAACCACCCCATGTCCATAGAAACAGAAAGACACTCTGACAGGCCCACAGAAGATCCAGGGTACAGAGCCAGACATATAACACACATTCAAACTGCACAATATAACCTACTGTTCACATGCAGTGTATAAAAATGCACAGAAATGCATCAGCGCTCCATAGACTGGTCCAATTCTGTGAGGATCTAGCATTCACATTATCTTGGATTAGATCCTCATTTACAGGAGAGCTTCCATGTGGTTAACATTTAAGGTTAGTATCCCCCTGAGATCTAGTATGATGGAAACTCTGCATGGAAATATAGCCAATCAAAATATACTCTGCGCTAGAGAATAGCAAAGGCCATATTGGATTTTGATATTTAATGATCACTTTTAACCAATGCTAAAATCATATCTATTCATGGGGCTTGCTGATCAGCATGTAGGTAATGACTATACATATATTCTGGCTATTCAGACTAATTTCTCGCTGAACATTGCAAATTCACCCTTGTTCACACATAATTACCCCAATTGTCCCAAGATAATGACCTCTCTCTCTCTCTCTCTCTCTCTCTCTCTCTGTCTCTCTCTCTCCCTCTAAGCTGGGGTCTTCTTGCTCAGCAATGGCAGCCGATAGCCCTGGTGTCATGCCGGGTGCAACAGCGAGGTAGAGTCATCAGGCACAGCCCTGCCTTGCCCACTCCCTGGGACAGAAAGAGCTCCAGAGGTGCCTATTACAGTAGCATGGAGCTCCAGTGTCAGACTCATTCCTCATCCATTGTCTTTGCCGCTGTTAAACTCACCATCTTGCTCTTCTTCTACTTCTTCTCTCACACCGAAGGCTGACACGACCAGATAGTCTGCCTTTCTTACACACACATCCACACACACACACACACACCTACACACACATACACACAAACTCACACACACACACACACACACACACACACACACACACACACTCCTATACACACATAGACAAAAACTCACACTTTCTCTCTCTCTCTCTCTCACACACACACACACACACACACAAAACACACAGACACACAAACGCACACTCCAGGAGCATGTGGCATTTACACATCAGGCTCGTCTGAATTACGCCTGTGTCAGCAGTCTCTTCCCCCGACTCTTGGAATCTCACACCGCACACACACACACACACACACACACACACAAGGCATGCCGTGGCGACCTCTTTATATGATAATGCCTTTTCCACCTGAGAACTATAGGCCAAGGCATTAAATGTGAAATATGGACGAGTCCCGCGCCACGCAGTCCTGTGGCAACGGCAACAGCATTGGTATAAATGCCTCACCAGCCAGCGCCTACGTGTGCACGAGCGACTCCCAGTCTCCGCTGCTCCTCGGGTTTCTAAAGACAAACTCTGGCCGACTTGAGCCCTTTACCATATGTAGACTCAGGCCCCGAGGCTGTGGTCAGAAAAAAAAAAAAAACCTGAGTATTTATGTATCTAATAAAACAGCTCTCCGCTGTGGACAGTGTCCATCCAACCGTGACCCCGTGACTCAAAGCGAGCAAGCGTTATGACATCAACAAAAACAACATTTCAATGCGCTGAGATAAACAAATGTAAACACACCCCCTCGGCTGTGTCCGCTGCGCTGTGTTCAGGCATAGTATTTTTACCATGAGCCCCGGGACACAGAGACACTGATTCCGTCAGACTGCATCTCTGTACCCACTGATTCAAAGAAGTGAGCACCTGTCTCTGGCCACAGATCTGTGTGTGTGTGTGTGTGTGTGTGTGTGTGTGTGTCCCTCTCTTACCCGTACAGGTGACATTAGGACAAGAATACTGTGCTTAATCCACTTCAATATGGACAGAGCCCAGGCATTCTTTCTTAACTAGTGTAACTAGTGTAACAATATGCAGCAATGTGACAAAGGTCACAGTTTGTGCACTCAGGCTAATCACATTTCCCCATACACATCTTGTTTGTTGGGGGCACACCTGACCAGCATAGACACTCTTCCGTAACAAACAGGGAGAATGACTGTGAATAAGTTTTATTACCTGCAAACAGAACCAAGACTACAGTATCCATTCGTTCTTTGTTTAACCCTGTGTTTCAATGCAATAGATAGATATTCTTCAAAGGTCCCTTTATCAGTATCTTCAGATTACATGAACAGGAACAACCTGAAGAGGAGCAAGAATTCTGCAGGTTCTCTCTCCTATGTGCCTGTGTGTCTGTGTCTGTGTGTGTGTGCGTGTGTGTATTTTGCGTGTATGTATGTGTGTATGTGTGTATTAGTGTGTGTGTGTTGGAGCTGACAGTGGTTCCCTGTATATGGGAAAGGAGCCCTCTAGTCCCTGCACCTTATTCAAAGCCCTCATTCAAGACCAACAGCACTAAAGTATGACCCTCTACCCCTCCCCCATGCAGGATGTAGCACAAAACCCTTACCCCTGTTCCTAAAAACATAAGCCTGTCTCTGCACCACCCCACACATCTAAACCAATAAATCACTAACACAGGCACGCACACACACATACGGCCACACACACACACACACACACAATCCAGTGATTGTGCGCGCTAATGAAAGCTGGATGCTGATATAACCACTGACACCCTCATCTGGGGTCAAACAGGGTCACTGTCGCTATTAGAACTAAAAACGCTTAGGCTAGACAGAACGCTCTCTGCACAACAGCAAATATTCAACATAAGATCTCTGGGGAATATGTAAAATGTTCTCGGTAAATCACATCCATGTTTCTATGTAGCCGCAATTATCTTCACCAGTGACAAAACACAATGAGGAGGACGAACAAACGCACTTGAATATCTAGTCCGACCTTCCTCTATTCTCTCCTAGGTGCACTGAGTGTATGGTAATTGCAGATTGCTATGCAGCAAGCATACAGTACAGTTCCCTGCAATAACAAAGATAAAAACACAAAAGGGTGCATTTGTGCATTTGCGGTGTAATTTGCATAGCAATAACGGTCATCGGTCCAATCCTCTCAGCATAAGTAAAACATTTGGTAATTACAAGCATAATGGAAACCATATGCCAGTGTCACACAAAGTTTAGCTACAGATTTTTTTTTTTTGTACCCAGCACTTGCCACAGTGTGTTTTACACAGGTCAAACAAAATGGCAGACCAAATCCGATTAAAGATAGAAATTTCCATCTCACACAAAAGTACTAATTTCTTTAACCTAAATACCAAAGAAATTGTCCAAGGTTGTCATCAGTCATCAAGTCGATTCATCTACACCACATAACCCCTCCATCCCAGGCTGTTAATGATAACCTTATAAACAGCTACACAGATGTGTCTAATTCCCTGATCTATTCTACAGTGGATAGGCACTGATTATAAACCCCTGCACTGTAAAAATTCCTGTACATGGCCTAATGAACTGACCCACAGGATCCTAGTAGTTTGGATTATAAATAACGTCCATATTGTTTACTTTACCTGAGAATTCAAGCTCTGGTTCAACTCAATTTTAAATGTGCCACAGCTAATGCAGGTCAAAGGGGGATACAAAGTCTACGACACTCAAGTCCTACACCAATGTCGCAGCATTGGCTACACAGCGCCCCCTCTCAAAAAAGTACAGAACTGCCGCCTGGTTGTCCCACAGCCTCCATGACCCGCTCTCCTGACCTAGAGCCCCACTTTGGTTTCACCTCTCCGCCATACCCACGCCGAGCCCGGCCGTTCACACGACACTTCCACACTCCTGATAGTTCTGCCCTGCTACAATGATAACTACAACTCGGTAATGTGGGCTATGCCTCCATCTAACCAGGGGAACCAGCGCAGCCCCGCTGCTCAGATAAGACGGCGCCGACAGGGATGTGCATTGGGACAGACCACTACAGGATGAAGCAATTAACAGAATGCAATGCATTACGGCTTTAATAATTGCTGTTCTAAAACTCAGCGGAACCCCCCTTAAGGCACTCTTAACGGTGGTCTTTTACAGCATTCCAGATACTGAAATAATGACGCACTTCCACTTTTGGGGTTGTTTTACAGTATGAGGTGAGCTAAGTGCGGGGCAGAAAGCCTTTGTTTGTCGCCAATTAACTTGACCCCCTCCGGTTAATTTCGTCATTGGAGACTTGACTCCGTGTACTAAATGTCCACTAAAAAAAGCAGGGTGCCCCCCGTGATCTGCAACACGCTGGGGAGAAAATCTGAAAATCGTAAGCTCCTCACCCCACCCCGATGGAAAGCCAGTGTTCTTTTTTTTTTTTTTTTTGCACGGACTGTTTTTGCTGCAGAATATAGCCCACTGTTCCTGCATGGGTTAAGCGTAACACCCACAAATCACACCACACACAGTTTGTTCAAAATGGAATATTTCACTCCAAGATGACGTTTGTTTGTTGTTAAACTGACAAGCTACTCTCAAAATAATGCACCGTAAAAACAACTCAGCTACTCTAAAAGTCTAAGAAGCCTTCTGAAAAATAAACTTTGTTGCCCTTTTTATGCGTTTTAATGGACAAATGGTATAGTGGATGGTTTACAATTACAAATAACACCAGATCACCTAAATTCAGCAATGAGGGGATCTAAACATTGAAGTCCACGACACAGATGATCAAAACCCACTGTGGTTAATTCGCTCAATTTGGGCTCTACATTTCCGCCCCAACACAGTTTGTGGACTCCAGCAATATTTAAGCGTGCAGATGTGCGCAACGCGCCTAATCGGACGCGCCTACCTTGCTAGAATACGGTCCAGGGATAAGCAGCTTCAGAGCTTGTCGCTTTAGCTCCGCCAGCCGAGCATTGCAGTTTTCGCACCATATTCCGCGATCCGAACCCGGTGAGCTTCCACTACCCGAACCCGGGGACCCAGTGCCGAATCCTGGGGATCCGCCCAGGGAGCCCGGCGACCCGGTCCCGATTCCTGGGGATATGGTGCCGGGTGAACCCGAGAAAGACCCAGGAGATGATGTACCAGATCCAGGTGAAGGTGTTCCAGACGAACCGGGCATTGAGCCCGCTCCTTCTGGGGCCGGGCGGCTCCCGGTCCTTGACTCCTCGTACGCTTTCCGGTACCATGTCTCCGGAGAAAAAGACGCAGATTTGGTTGGGGACCCATCTGTCATCTGTTGAAAACACCGTGCAGACATTTAACAGTGTTTCAAAAGCATGAATATTATGTGTTTATAACCTAAAACCAATGCATCATGCAGAAAGACTGGGATAAAGGTGAGCTGGCTCACAAATACCTAATTTACAGGGTATTTGTACCAAATAGTCGCAGTAATCATTACGCATGATGCGAAACCTGTGGGTTGTCATACATAGCTCACAGAGCTTATCCTTACGAGCTTGGCTTCCATCCAAGTTATTTTATGTTCCAACTACAATGCTTGACCTACATTTCCTCCCCATCGATTAGCCTCTATACATTTACCTACCCCATATTTGCGACTCCTAGTCCCTGACTTCTCTTTGTGCCCGGAGAGAGAAGTCATGTTGAAGGTGAGGGAGAGGGAGAAGGGAAAGTACAGCTATGAATAATCTGTTACATCCAAGTGGGCAAAATCAGTGCTCAGTAAATTCCACAATCTCTCTTCCAAGTTTAGTTTCGCTGGTAGGAATGGTGCAGTAGATTATCCATAAAGGGACTGCAACGGCTGCAACCAGTAATTCCACTTGCACTAGTTGGGAATCTGCGATTCCGACTTCCTCAGCTCACGGTGACTTCTGATATCTAAGCAGGGTGCGCACCGCTTTGGTTTTCCGATCAAGCGAAGGCAGCATCGCAAGCAGGAGCGCAGAGCCGAATTGCCCGGACACTGCAGGCTACGTGGTGGCGAGACCGGGAGCAGGACGCGCTTTGCCACAGCCAGACTGTCAGCAGCGCTTTCCTTGCAGAGAAAACTGCCTGTCTGTCGTGCTCCGAGCGCCCACAGCCCACGGGAGAGTGAAGTGCCCGTGAGTCATTTAAAAGCACAGAAACACATCTGTCTCTGGTTGGAGTTCGACTGCCCCCTTTACTCTCGCCCGACCAATGGTATAACGGTGTGCACTTGAGTGACAGGTGGGCGTCCATTTTCTTCCAGAGGGTAGAAAGTTTTCTGTAGGTAACAAGAGGGATGCTTGAAAGTACCCTCTAAAGAGCACAGACTTTTAGTAAAACAAATTTATTTTTGCCAATCTATAGACACCTGCTACAAATCACGGCATTTTTGTAGTTCTTCTGAAAACAACGGGAGTTGCTGAACCCAAGTTGAATATAATTTACTAAAGATCATCTTAGTTCCACTGTGGTTTCTTTATTCCACACAAATATTACCCTTGCTCTCCAACAATTTCGCTATCATTAATTGCATTCTTTTGCTATCTACACAACAAAAACACATGATTCCAGGCTATGGTTCAGTAGTTCTCGTTATAATCAATCTCTCCGTTTGACGGTCATACATTATGCGCATACAGACCTGGAAAAACATTTTGGGTAGGGGTCTTTTTCGGGACTGTACGACAGCGTTTTGATGAACGAGCTGAGGTGAATGTGTTTTGGTTTTGTGGACAACTGGCGCCATCTGCTGTTAATTATAGAAAATGCATAACCCCATGGCATGAGGTAACGGCTGGAAACAGAGTTTGTTCTATGGTGACTTAGACAATACATGGATGGGTGGATTCTGATAACATTCAGAATTTTGCGACGTGGAATGTGATGAAGCAGACATGCTTAATGTGAACGTCCACACTTACCACAACAACACTTGCCACAGCGGACTACTTTCTCTTTTCTCTCAGCGCTCACACGTTATTAGATGGTGAGTTAATAAAGCTACTAATTAAGGGTACAGCACTGAGATAGATGTCCTTCTCCCCCCACCGCCCTACCTGCACTAGAGACAGTGGTAGCAAAAGGCTAATTTGTAATGATCACTTAGGGACTGCTGAGCTTTGAACGAGCCAGCCAGCCAGCCTTCCTGTATGAAGGACTAATGAAGTCAAGCATGAGTGCTGGCACTGCAGGCTGCTCAGACTGCCACCCCTTTGCCCATCTGTAATGAGAGAGAGAGAGAGAGAGAGAGAGAGAGAGAGAGAGAGAGAGAGAGAGAGAGAGAGAGAGAGAGAGAGAGAGAGAGAGAGAGAGAGAGAGAGAGAGATCCACACGTGTGTCAACCACCCAGCAACACTACACTCTGCTTTGCTCTGCTCACGAGCTGGAGGGATTTCCTCCCCTCGCCAATAAAAAATAATGAAGAGTAAATTCACCAACACACTCACACACACACGCACACACACACACACACACACAGCTTTCTGAGCCACAGAGGCATATCTCTCCACAAGTGTAGACCTGCTAGGTTCAGATGAGGATGACTGGTTTATTGCATTTATGTGAGCTAAGCAAGCCGGGTTGTACATAAATGGTAATCCTCTAAAACAGCATGTATTTTCAAACAAACCAACAAATACATACAAACCACATTTGCAGGGAGTTCATTAAAACATTTTATTGGTTTCAGTGAAACAAAACCAGCGATACGAAAAGATGTAACACACACACAGATTTCTGTGAATAATTAGGCAGAATGTCAATGTCCCCTAAGCCCTGAACCCGCATACACTTAAAGGAGAAATCCAGTGTGAATCAATTCATAATCCTGTTGTTTGAGGTCACCAACTGCTGTCAATAGAAAAATGAACGAGAACACTTATGATACAACACAGGCTAAATAAGGAACCGGCAGCTAACACTAACTGAATGGGGCACAGAATCTCACTTTCAGCTTAATTTTCCTATGCCCCATTCATTTAATACTAGCTGCTGGTTTGCGAGTCAGTCTATGTTGTATCAAATTTTCTCTTTCTTTTTCCTACAGACAGCACTCAGTGACCTCAAACAATAGGACTATAGATTGAATCACACTTGATTTCTCCTTTAGCTTACATGAATTATAAATTGGCTGATTTATGCCAAGCAGTGTTGTATAAAGTGCCTGAAAGTCCCACTTGAGTAAAAGGACAGATACCCCACCTGAAAATTACTTTGGTAGAAGTTCAAGTCACCCACTAGCATGTTACTCAAGTAGAAGTCTAAATCTCTTATAATTCTCATATAATCTCTAACCCTAGAATTCACAGTATGTACTTAAGTTTGAGAAATTAATCTATAATTAAATGACTTGACTCGCCAATAACAAGTCAGCTTCCCCAAAACCTTGTTGCAGTCACTCAGTCGACCACCAAAATCATCTGATAAATATGCAGAAAATGAAATGAAAATGTAGAGGAGTAAAAGTATGCAATTAACTAAAGAAATGTAGTAAAGTAAAAGTAAAAGCTGACCGATTTTAAATCTAAAATAAAGTGTAGACACTTCCAAAACATACTTAAGTAGGCTATTGTAGTGAAGTATTTATAGTTAGTTTCTATATATCTCTGCAATTAAGTCTCTGAGGGCTCAAACCTTCAGGTTGGGTGCACTGGGATTCAGACTTATTTTATTAGAGTATTTCTCTTGAATTTTTTTATGGGAAATAAAAAAAACACATAAATCAAAAAGTTAGCTTTTAAAATATTTGCAAATATTTGTCATCTTCACTGACTCAGACTGAGTCTATAATGTTTTTGTCCAACCTAGTCAGGGAGCAGGTTGAGGCCTGGTATAAGCCTACTCTCCAGGCCAGCACAGTTTAAATTAGCAGCCGATGGTCAGTGAGCATCATCAATCACCATCATGCCCACAAAGTCCTTATAGGCGATGATGTTCTTCTCTGGATCCAGTGCAGCTGAGAGCATCTCCTCCATCTCCTCTTGGGTGAAGGGTTCTCCTGTGGAATTATGCAACAATGGCAATGGGGTCAACACTGAATGGCTTCCCAAGTGAGACTAGATTGATGTAATGGGGCCTATGACAACTAGGTGGCACCATTGCCAAACATAACTCAGAGCAGTCGACACACATGGCTTTAACAAGACAATGAGCAACTTCAATTGCATTTATTTTACTACATACCCAGAGCGAGAAAGAGGGAAGTATACCAGAAATTCCCCTTACCTTCCTGTGTCATATACTTGGCTAGTTCTTCTGCTTCTAAATAACCTTTACTTTGTTGATCTAAAACCTATAAAAAGACAACAGCAGTTGTTAAAGTAATGAGAAGTCACGGAACGATTAACTTGAAAACACACACTTTAGTAATGTCTCATTTCTGGATTGATTGGTAATGCTATTATACAAAAGTTATACATCTGAAATATTCTCATTTGAACTCAAAGGTTGAAATTATTATAAATATTATGATATATACTGATCCTGATTTTACTAAAAGTGCAACTGAACTAGAGCACATGTGGCACACAGAGTACACTTGTACTGTATCCAAAACTGCCATCCTTTCTGTAAGCTACATAATATCAATGATTTTGACTGAAAAGCACTTTAGCACTTTAGACAATAGACTTTTGGAGGATAGTCATAAAAAGCTTTGTTTTGTTGTGCTTTTCAAAAGGCACAGACAGCTCTATTGATTACTGTAGGAAGCTAATTGTGGCAGCATTCATTCCACAAATGTTCTGCTTCAGCTGTGCTTCCTTCAGTGTAGTTCAGTCGCAGGTGTGATCAACAACAACTAAATCATTCCCTGACGATTATCAGTAGAAGTAGGACAACATATATAGCCAAACTGGAAATGCTTTAAATTGCTGCCAGCTATGTGTGTGTGTGGCGAGGTGTGTGTGTGTGTGTGTGTGTGTGTGTGTGTATGTGTGTGTGGCGAGGTGTGTGTGTGACAGAGAAACAGGCAGAGTCAAGTCTTCTACTATCCCAGTCAATGTCACTGACAAAGACCTAAAGAAAAACACTGATGTGTTTCACACTAGTAAGTAAAAAAAAAAAAAAAACATCACTGCTCATTAGGACAGTAGTTTTACACTTAGGAATGAAGAGCAACTTGCTTGTTGACCAAAGAAAGCCCATTGTTAGCCAGATTATCTATATCCCAATGCCTCACCTCCACCCCCTCACACCCTGAACCCTCAAAGAGAGGGTAAAAGCAGACCAAGAGGCGCAAACGTTCCTTAAGTTCTGTGTTCTATTTTCACAAGGGGGAGGCCTTCGAGCAGACCAGAGGCGAGAGCCCTCATACACCGACACAGACGATCATTGAAAATTTATATTGCAACATTATGTGACACTCCCATGGATGCAGACAGGAACTATTCACATTTGCCCCTATTGTAATGCATTATATTGCCCTATTATATTGCCCTATCTTGGTCAGTATTCAATGATCTTTGGTGTCATGAATCGCCTTCATGATTGGCAGATTAATGCCAGTCAACTCTACACGGGTACAGAGCTTAGGGTTTCAGGGCCAATAGTGGGATTCAGGGACAGCCATATGCACTCATTATGCTTTCTTACCACACGGCAAGTTCCAACCAATCTGGCACAGGACCAATTTCACGTCTGTCTCCTATTCCCACACAAGTGAGTGAACACCATACAGTGAGAGAGGTGGACAAAACAAACAGCACCCTGGGGACTAAACACAGGAACCTGTGCAGGTTGCAGTGTGGCATGGGGTTGGGGGGTAGACTCATCTTGAGGTGCGAGGACAGTAAAAAATAATTTAAAAAACACAATTATCGATTTCCAAATAACCTTGGGGAGTGGCACACAAAGAGTGACATTTGAGACATTGCACCACGTTGCACCACACTGCACTCTGTACTGGCACAAACACTCACCTCAAACGCCTGGAGAAGCAAGTCCTCTGAAATGGGCCGGAACCTGCAGGAGAAAGGGGTAGGGCGTGTGTGTGTGTGTTTATGATTTGTTCTCAGGGGGTAGAATACAAACATATACACATATCACACACACTAGATGCACATGTATCCACACTGTCTATCAAAACAGTTCTGGTAAACCCAAAACAGTCCAAAACAGTCAGAGCTCTGAGCTGCACTATTGATAAGTAGAATGCAGTATGAATGCAATTTGCTATTTGCTTTTGTTATTACATGTGATTTTAATTAAAAGTAAGTTAACCTTTCAGCCCTAGGTAACAATAGGTCATGACATTTCAGAGACACTTGGCTTAAAAGCCACAGCATATCTTCTGTTTCTATATCATATAGCCTACTAGTGTGTGTGTGTAGTTGTGTGCAATGCTTATGCAATACTCCTGTTAAATACTATTTTAAACACTAACACCCAAAGCCTTAGGGCTTGGCTATCTGGTGTATGGCAGAGGTCTCCAACAAGTAGCTTGGGACCTACCAGTAGCTCGCCATCTGCTTAAGTGTAGCTCTCCAAAGGGTCAAAGAAAATGTAAATAAATCTCATAACAGTCACAAAAGGTTTTAAACCTGTTACAGTACCTCTGGGAAATCATATTCAAACATCCTGCCCTGTCTGGTACAAAATGATCCCAGTTTTCCTGCTCTCTGATGAGAATTAATGTTGGTAGTGCACACAAGATTTGGATAATGGAAAATAAAGGCACCATAAATTTAGATGACCCTTCAGATGAGTGTTTGCACTGCGCTGTAAGTGTAAGATGGTAAAGGATGTACATTTATCTCCAGGCCTATAACACGATGTAAAATAGACTAGCTCTTGGCCATGTTGATTTTGTTATAGTACAGCGCCCTCCATAATTATTGGCACTCCAGGTAAAGACGACTATGAGGTGGAATAAAAAATCATCTTTTTGTTATTTCTGTTAGTCTCCCAATGAAATTAATAGAGAATAATCCCACCTCAACATGAAATATATATTAATCTGTAGAAAACACAATGCATCAAAATAAAAAAAATGTTTTTCCCAAAAACACATGTACCACAGTTATTGGCACCCCTATGATAAATAATAATGTAACGGAAAAATTTTTCAATCCATATTCAACTTATTTTAACCAAAGTGTCTGTGGACAATTACTAGTTGGAATTAATGACTTCATGGTTCACAAAGATATAAAAACTGATATGAAACAATGTCAAATGCCCTAGCCGTTTTTTAGCATGGGAAAGACAGTCAATTGAATACATGTTTTAAATGCATTCAAGAAAGTGTGCTCACCTCTTTAAGATAGAGAATTGCTATTAAAAGTGGTATTTTGTCAAAAACGCCCCCAACTGCTTTCAAAACAGCAACTAGAAATTCCGGTAAACTGAAACGACTACAAACTTGCCAGGATAATGACCCATGTTTATATTGCCCCCATGCGTAGTGAGAGAGGTGGTAAGAGAGGTTCCCTGAGGACCACTTAGGGACCTAAACGTTCCCTAAGGACCACTGTTGGAGACTTCCAGAAAAAGGGAGCATCTTGGATATTAGGAATACGGGGAGATGGTGGTATTCAGTCATTATAGCTGAATGATCAGTTTCTTATACTGAACTTACATAGGCAATAATGAGCACCAAACCAGGCAGGAATACATGAGAACACAACAAGCTGATGACAGACAGCTCTCTGTGGTTTGTGGAACACCTTTATTGACTACATTTGCACTGAACTATGGTGTCAACAGGGTCTTTTCAAACTCGCTCTGACAGGCAGACAGACGTGCGATGACTGTTCAGGTTTTTCTGAGGGCCAGCATTCCACCGGCTGGAATTTTACAGCGGCAACACCTCACACATCATGTACTTTTCCTCTACCCATAATCCCTCAGGTGGGATGATCAGCAGCTGGATCACATTTCAACTTCACAACAAGTCACTACCACAAACGGATGAACTGAGTCATTTAAATTTGTATTTATGCGACATATCTTTATAACAACAACGGTTGTTAAAACAGTAAATTAACTTAAATGCATTGATGTACAAAAATTTCTCCTAACCCTGGTTTCATATGCACCTCCTCCATATACTTAATGTGTTTCATTTGTCAGTGCCCAAAACAATAGTCATTTTGACAGAGGTGAAGTATTTGGTATTCTGCACCAGGTTTCTAAGGCATTCAGTAATGGGAATTGTTTGCCTGCCTGTGCGTCATGAGCACTAGGAACTTTCTCCCCGCATTGTATTTTTCACCAAGAGCAAACACAGCAGGGAAAGTAGGCAGATTTAGAAGGCTGCGTGTCGAGTAGCTTTTCCTGGAAAACCAACCTTTCAAGTTCTAGGGATTCCTAGAAGCAAACATAAAGATAGCAAGAGCAACTTATGTACAGGCAGGTCCGCCCTGACTAGCCTGCAGCACACCCCCCATCTCCCCCCTACCCCCCTCCCCAACCCACACACACACACACACACACACCACTCTCTTTCTCTCCCTGTCTTTTTTTCTCTCTCATTCTCTCTTTCCTGCTGCAAAGGTAAGGTTCCTGTACAGTCATGCTAGGCAGGGTACATGCAGGCGTTATAAATATCCATGCTGAGCCTGAAGTGAAATTCTTTATGAAACTTACACATGCAAATGATTCGTTGTATAATTTGCGTAACACTGAATTTGTAGAAGTGAAAGTAATGAAGACAAGTATAAGTTTATACGTCAGTTTTTGACCCGTTTCAAACCTGTTCTTCCTCTATCCCTGCCTTGCTTATCCAGACGCAGACATGACCCAGTTTGGGCATTTCTTCCAGATACACAAGGAAATTATATATCGTATTGTGACCCTGAAAACCAACTTAGACATATGCATCTCCCTCCGGTCTCTGGATCATAAATTTTATTTGTGATGCTTTTAGCATGTCTGCATTTGAAGCAACTAAAAATTGGACATCTCAATCAAATAAATCACAAATCTATCAAGAGTGTGTGAATGTACAGCACCCTCCACAATTTACCCCTGGTAAAGTTGGCAAAAGACACATGAAAAGCTATTTTAAACTATGTTCAAAATCATTAATTAGTAATTTTCCTTAATACCATAATGAAAACGTTGAGGAAAAATACAGCCTTGAGGAAAAGCAAATTTAACATTTGAACATTATAAAGCTAGACTTTGCAAATAATACAAGCGCTCCTCATCTCCTATCGTCATCTTGATATGCCACAGAGTTGGAGAACACAAGATATGGATTTCAGACCCCTTGTCATCACATAATCTATCCATATTGCCCATATTCTTAGGTTCTCTCTGGATATAACTAGACGTATATACAACAATTGACACAACCATGGTGGTGGAGCTTGATTGTGTGATCAGTAGCCATGTTTTTGTTAATATGAATCTTATGTTTTGATTTAATGACCTATTGGATGAGCCAAGCTTGGCTCGCTTTTATTGTCTTGACAGTGACAGAGAGATTTTGATTAAGTAAGTTTTAATTAAGATTAATTAAAGTATTTCATGGAAGTATTTTACATCCTAAAGCCTTTGGAAAGGAGTAGAGTAATTCTTCTAACTTCTCCTAACCCAGCAAGACTGAAAAAAAGGCAAGTTTTAGCTTCTCTTCCCACTCTAGTCACTATGTGTGGGGGCAAGATAAACATGGGTAGTTGTCCAGGCAAGTTTGTAATACTTAACTGGAATTTCTTAGTTATTGTTTTGGCTGCAAATGGGGCCTATTTATAGCAATTATCTGTCTTCCGGAAGTGAGCACACTTTCTTGATTGCATTGAAAACACATACTATTGTCCTTCCATTGTTGAAAAATGACGTGGGCATTTGACCTTTGTTTCATTTCAATTATGATATCAAACCATGAAGTCATGGGATGCTGCTTAAAAGTCCACAAACACTTTGGTTGACTTTAAGAGGTTTAATATGAATTGAATTGAAATTATTCAGTTACATTATTATTTATCATATTTGGGGTGTCAATAATTGTGGTGTGTGTTTTGGTTTAAAATATTTATTTATTTTTGACGCATTGTGCTTTCTCCTTCGAGGTGGGATTAGTCTCTGTCATTTTCAGTGTCAGACTAATACATATTCCAAAAAACATACATTTTTAATCCACTTTATAGTTGTCTGTACCAGGAGTTTCAATAATGGAGGGTACTGTGTATGTATTAATGTTTGAATAGATGTATGTGTGCAATTATTCTTTTTACCTCTGCCAAAGTGGTTATGTTTTTCACCAGCATCTGTCTGTCTGTCTGTCTGTTTGTCTGTGTGAAAAATATCCCGAAAAGTACTGCACCGATTTGGATGAAATTTTCGCACAGCGTGGGTATTAGGACAAGGAACAGATCATGGTGATCCGGAACACTATTTGGAATTTGTGTTGAGTCGTTGACCCTATATCGCTTGGGCGGAGGTCTGAGCTCTACGAGGGCTTCTCTAGTTTATCTATTTACTGACAAAATACACATTCAAGCCATTTGCTCAAAACAACTTAAAAGTACCTGTAATATTTTACTTTGGTATAATTATGTTTAAATATTATATTTCACTAGCTAGATCACTGCAAAGGTGTCAGACAACCTTCAGTCCTCACAGCAATGTCTGACACATTATTTATCTCAAGCCTGGCCAACTCTCTCATAGACAATCCTGCCATGTCAAACCCTTACTTGCGTTCCATCAGCACCCTGGTCATGACAGGAAGGAACCTCTCAAAGCGAATGTATCCCATTGGCTCCTCTTCTTCTACCTATACAAAACAGTCAGCAGAAAGTCAAGAGTCATTCAGTAAGTCAGAGATACTGTGAGGTGTCTGAAGTGGCATTCCTATAATCTCCATCACAAAGATGCTGCTAACTATACAAAAATGGCTGATATCAAAACTGTGTGTGTGTGTGTGTATGTGTGTGTGTGAGAGAGAGAGAGACAGACAGAAAGAGAAGGAAGAGACTCACTTCAGCTGGTAACAAAACTGTGTGTGTGTGGATGTCTGTGTGTGTGTGTGAGAGAGAGAGAGAGAGAGAGAGAGAGAGCAAGATACAGACAGAAAGAGAAGGGAGAGACTTACTTCAGCAATTACATCATGTAATTCTGCCTCTGATGGAAAACATCCCAGTGACCGTATTATGGTTCCAATTTCCCTTAGAAAAAGACAAATTAAAAATCAGCCATCCCTGAAAAAACGAGACAGCATAGCTTGGCTGGATATTAACGCAGACCCACTACCACACTGATAAGCTTTAAAATAGAAATAAAAGGTCCATGTACTTTTTCGTTCATTCATTATTCGACTTTTAGAAGCATGATCAAGTTTCAGAAAGTTTGCCAGTTAGATTATTCTGTGAAAGAAAACTAACAGATATGGCGTTATTGAATTTTCTCAACATATTATTGTTTAAAAAGGATTATCTTTTCTATTTTTATTTGCCTGTTTTTTAATTTGTCTCAACTCATAGGCTACCGTCGCCTATGCACTTTTCATCCTGATTCGACCTCACTAACCTCCACAGGTAACTGAGCTAAAAAATGACAGGCAGGGAGATCTGTCTATCTACACCAGGAGATGAAGAAAATGTCACTACAGCTATATGATAATACAAATGTAGGTCCATACCAGCTCATCCAATTGATGGCACAGTTGACGGCACTGTCTTTCACAGTGCGCTGTCAATTTGGTGAGACAAATCTGTGTCTGATGCTGTGTGTGTGTGTTGAAGTCCCTGTGAGAATTCTTGGTCAGTGATGTACCTATCCTGCTGTTCATTTCAGATTACAACTGCTCATGATTCTACAGAGGAAAGTAAACATCTTTCTGTGCATAAGTCAGACCATATAGCCATACTCGTGAGGTTGGGATGTGCACCGGCTGGGCTCCTCAAAGACCCCGATGTGTCAACATCCCAACATCTCTGGTTAGGTCCAAAAAGCAGGAAATGACATTTTCTTTTTATTCATTTGCTTTTACTACTTGTGCTAATATTTTCTTTTTCATCCATAAATTAGGCGAAATACAAGGTAATTTTCATTCAGCAAGTGACAACAGAATTTTGAAAAGTCTGCAGACCACTTCTTTTTCATTTCCCATTCCACTTCCGAAATCGAATAATGAATGAACGAAAAAGTACGCGGATCCCATATCACAATTAGTCTGTATAGGACTACTGACGTGTACAGTTATTTTTCACCTGACATCTACTGTTTTGTTGAACTCGTGGTCAAACACATCAAAGGCATTGCTGATCTTCTTGTGAACGTCTGAGAGGATAGCTTCTGGTATTACAATAAAAACAGAAAGAGGTTGAGTGGCGAAACAGACAAAATTAAATCCACGACTACATGAGAAAACATTAGCTACACACATACATTAATCAACTTTTTCAACCTTTGGTACTTTATTGGCAAAATGGTTTGCTGTTGTTTCAGAGACTGATGTCAGTTGAAAGCTGAAAATGCAGATTGTAGTTTTTCACCAGGCAACTCTATCATCAGCTAGAGCTTGAGATAAGAAATAGATCTGGGATGTCAGCCTAATGAACAACTAGCTTGTCAGCAACATTTCAGTTACTAATCGGATAGTTTTCTGAACTTCTTCTGTTTTAGCAAACCGTGTTTCTAGACGAGGCTGACACCAGGAAAAAACGGGACACTTATAACCTTACAACACAATGCCTACAAACGCATGTTCATGTGAATCTTCTGTACATGAGCTGTATGACGATTTTAGAAAGCCTACCTGCATTATCTTTATCGTCCGCCATGCTTCATATGTTTGCGTGATGTAGTTGCTAGGTTACTGTGCCCTCCCCTCTTTTTTCAAGTAGCACGCTTCAAAAATATTTCCATTTTACCAAAGCTCTTTGAATATTGACTTCCGTATATCTAACAGACAGGTCTGTTAGATTAAGACAGGTCTGTTAGATATAATCTTTAATATCTGCTCCATTTCATCACATAAATACTATATAAAATGGTTGTTTCTGAGACATGCACATTGTAAATATTACCCTGATGCACCCTGCCCAAAGTCCCTTTTACGTATAGCCAATGGTTTTAGGTCTTGGTATTTTGTGTTTTAGAAATGAACAGCGAATAGCACAAAATAGGCAACAGGCTATTCACTTTATATTATGCAATATCATCATGACAAGTTATCATAAAATTTACGGTGGCCATGATCACCGCCCCTTCTACGCATCTATATGAATATTTACGGTAGGTTTAAATGCAGCTACATTTGTCACATCCACGATTACTGTTGCCAGTTGTAGTGGGACATCAGTACGGGCTGTGGAAGCTTGGCGCAGTGAGAATTTCGGGCGGCTGTACTGTCAGTTTTGTCGCCTGTCGACTGCTTTGTCATCATCTGTTAATTTTTCAGAGACTACTACAAATTATTCTTTGTGTGGAACATTGACTAGACATTGCATTGCTTACACGATGAGTTCCATAAACGTCAAGAAACTGAAGGTAAATGAGCTGAAGGACGAGCTGAAAAAGAGGCAGCTGTCCGACAAGGGACTGAAGGCCGAACTAATGGACCGGTTGCAGGCCGCGTTGGACCAAGAGGCCCAAGCCGGGGCGGGTTCGTTTCTTCGGAGAGAGAAGCTAATGGTGCCGACGACGACGATGGAAGTGGCCTGATGGGAGACGAGGATTTGGAGGATGATCTGGTCGGAGAGAGTATGGAAGCTGATGACGACGAGGAAGATGGAGAAGGGGGCGACGCGGACGTTGATTATTCTGCTGATGTTGTCGGCGAGCAGCAAGATGATGATATGGGGGAGGAGGAAGAGGAGGATGCCGGTGTAGAAATGGATAAATCGGACGAGGACGAAGATGCCCTTCTTAAAGAAGATGATGAAGAGATGGACAAATTCGACGACGACGATGCGGGGTTGGGATCTCTGCCTGGGGATGGTAAGCTCCCATTGACCAGATCACCCTTCAGCGCCGATGGAAAGGCTTTGGGGGAGGTTGTCAGTTTACAGTTAGCTAAATTATCAGATTTCTGAGTGTTGCAGGGTAGTCATGGAGTCGCTGGTATTGATGTACTGGTGCATTGGCAAATGGGTAGGAAGGTGGGGTATATGATGTGAGTGCATGAGCTAAGGTTAGTAGCCGATGCGATGTCAGACAATGACCAGGCGGATGCAACTAGCGAGCTATGGTGAAAGCTAATGCTAATTTGGCCTCTTTTGACAGAGGACCAGCGATCTGTCACATCATTTGTGTGGGATTCCATGTCGACCGTAAGCAGATACCGTGGCAGAGCAAGGGCGTATAAAGCAATACTACGAGGCTGCGATGTCTGAACAACGAGTAGTTGTGTTGAGAGATCTGGGTTTATGTAATAAAGCGTTCTGTTATAAAGCCTGTGTGGGTTTGAAATTAGGACAGTTTGCCAGGAGAAACAGACAAAGCGGCGCTGAGGGTGCTGAATGCGCTCAGAAGACCCATGGGTGTCGAGAGGCACAGCTCACGGCAGAGTGGCTCCTCGCTGTGGCGACAGGGAAAGTGGCATCTTATGGTTAAATTAGTTTCCAGTCAAATGCAAAAACGAGGAACTCCTTAGTGAAACTGACTACAAATACAGCATATTTCTGTTATAACCTAAATTATAGGCAAATTGCGTATCATTGTTCTCCTTTATAAGCACTCTTGCTAACATTCCAGTTTTTTCATTTGAAATGGTGAAAACAGTGGTAAAGCATACCATAATACATGTTAACCTTTTCCTTTCCTTTATCGAGGAAATGTAATGTGAAAATGTGTGTTGCTTGGCCCCATATTGATGTGAAATGTTGTGAAAACCAAAGCCAGTATTTTCTGGCGTGTACCATTTCCCTCTGTTGGAGATGATGCTGTCATTGAAAATCCCTTTCTAATAACCCAGAAAAGAACCGACCGGCATGACCCACATCGCTTATGAGTCTATTCCTGACATTAAAAAAAACCCGCAGTGTAAATTAATTCGCTACACAGAAGACGTCATGAAATAAAATGTCAGCCATGCATTGTAACTCATGCATACCTGATTGCACTGTACAGTACAGTACAGTACATTCTGAGTCGACTCCTGTGGGCCGTTCAGCAGGGCCAACACGGAGGCATGCCTCATTGCTTCTGTTTTATTTCCAAAGGGGATGCGGACAAAGACAAGAAAGATCAACAGAAGAATAAGAAGGGTGTTAAGAGACGCCGGGAGGAACATGGAAGGGGCTACTTTGAATTTATTGAAGAAAGCAAATACAGCCGGTAAGGTTTGTGCAGAAAGACCTCAGGTACTCCTGAGAAATCACTGCACATTCAAGGTTTTTAATGGACTGGTGTTGGCAGTAAAATAGCCAATGCTGTCCGTACAGTTATTTTGCCTCACTAGTGCAAAGAAACACACATTTTACCATCGGCTAAAACAGCCATTTTTATAGTGTTAGCGGCCAATACATTGCCTAGCATTTTCTTTCTCACAGTCTGTGTTTCGAAAAAGAAAAAACATCGTGACTTGTAGTCGACTAGGTTAAGTAGTTGGTACCATACTGGGAAAGCAGGTGTATGTGTTGGAGTCATACAACCACGGGCTAGGACTTCAACATCTGTGAATGAATGAATGTGAAGGAGATTTTCTTTCTGTTTACCTCAAACACTATAAATTCCTTCAGTCTTTTGTATTTTGGTTTCAGTGCTTCATTCTCTGGTGAAAGTGTAATTTTGCGTTATTTATTTATTTTTTGGTTTCACTTACTATATAACCTTTTCTTGAACGTATCAAGATATCAGTGTGTCATTTTGTGCTCAAGCATTTTAAACACAATGATGTCATTCTTCCTCTTTCCTTCAATGAATCTGACCACTGTTTACATGTAAGTAGCAGGTTGTTTAAACATCGTTCACCTGTGAAATTAAGGGCTATTTTGTGCGTTTTCAGTCAAGCAGTGACAAAAGGCCAACTTCGTTTCAGTGAAAAGTGTCACAAATCTGGCTACATGGGTAATGTCTTAAAACCAAGCACCATTCAACATTCTTATGCAACTACTGCTGCTGTAATTCCTAAAACCACATCTAAAATCGTACAAGAATCACTAGATATGCATATTGTTAACATGTTAATTTGACTTGTTTGGCATTTTCCACTCCATTCTAAAAGTGTTGCTAAACATTGAAGTGGAGTCAGTGAAGCTGACTGAAATAGGATGTCAGGTATCACACCTACACAGCACACACCAATGAATAATACAACGCCCTGCCCCAGAGATACTGAGACTGGGAACGGTCTGGCCCTGATCTGGCGCAGGTTAGCCAAACCCATGCCAGATCTAGGCCATATCTGGCCCGGATGTGGGGCAGGTGTGTATGATTTGAGATGCTACCTGAGTAAGGCATCAGAGCACATGCTGTCAGGATCCCATGGTGAATGATCACTGAAAAGGGCCTTGTGGTGAGGAGGCATTGGTGGAGGAGAGTCGGGTTTTTGGGACGGTCCATCTGACACCCTCCTGTGTTCACAGAGCCAAGTCCCCCCAACCCCCTCTCGAGGAAGAGGACGAGGAGTTTGATGATACCACTGTCTGCCTGGACACATGTAAGCTTCTTCAGATCCTTCACATTTAGTGTTTAATAAGCTCTGAGTCTCAAAAGTCTGTGGTGAGATGGTCATCATTTTTGACAATTAGACAATCTCTTAGAAAGGTGATGCTGTCAATATCATGTTAAATCGGTGTGTCATCAGAATTGTTACTCATTGCTAAAAATGATCATGAACTCAATGTATCTGCATCTGCATTCTTAACAATAATACATTATTTTTTTCCATATTAGTAAATGATATAATATGTAACTTTAATTTAGCTCATAAACAGAGTAAACAAGTGGTGGTGCAAGATGGAGATGTAACTGGGCAAAATGGTGTGTGCGTGTATGTTTGTGCGCTTGTGCGCATATACATGCATGCGTGCATGTGTGTCTGTGTGTTTGCGTGCATATTTGTGCGTGCGAGTGCACGTGTGTGTGTGTGTGTCTATGTTGTTATTTCAGTGTATGTTCATGTGGAGTCTAGGTGCTGTCTGTATTTGAACAGTGTTGTCTCCCTGAGGAGGTCACAGACAGGAAGGAAACAGCTCATTAAATTCCACTGCTTCACACAGCTGTTTTCCTCCAAACTTTTAAGAAGAGAATACCTCAAACGATACCTTCGTTATGTCTAGCTCACCTGATTACCTCTTAACTTTGGGGTTTTCTTCTGACATTGACGTTGATTCGTTCTGATTATGGCTCTCTCTCTCTCCCTCTTTCTCCTTCTCTCTCTCTCTCCTTAGTTGTTTCTGGGTCTGTGTGCATTCATTTCACATCACTGTGCTTTAGTGAGATCTTGACTGGAACTGCAACAAATTCATCCTATTGAAACATACTGTTGCAACAAATTGATCTCATTGGGAATGTACTATCAGGGATGCGTTTCCCAAAACCATAAGTTGCTTAGCCTTTAGCAACGTAATTGGCTAGCACAGGAAAATTGCATTGCAACCAGCAAAGTTGCAAATGCGCCCCTGTTTGGTAGTGGTGCACTGAATGTTTACTTCCTGTTGTTTTTTTTAACATATATATGTAATGATTACCTCTTATGTGTTGCAGACAACAGTGACCTGCACTTCAAAGTGTCCCGTGACCGCTATAGCGCCTCTTCACTCACCATGGAGAGCTTTGCTTACCTGTGGGCTGGAGGTCGCGCTTCCTATGGAGTGTCCAAGGGGAAGGCCTGCTTTGAGATGAAGGTGTGTGTGTGTGTGTGTGTGTGTGTGTGTGTGTGTGTGTGTGTGTGTGTGTGTGTGTATTAGAGTGTGTATGTTTGTGTGTGTGTGTACATGTGCGCACATGTGTGGTGTGTGCATGTGTATGAGCAAGAGTGTGTGGTTTTGAGCCTAGTTGATATATCTATGACTCGTTGTATGTCTGTTTGTGTCTGTAACAAAAGCTGCTCTGTTTCATATGATGTGTTTATATGATCACTTTGAAAAGTAGATCACCCAATTTAATCAGAGGCATTTGACTCTGTTGCCATTTTTATATTTACCAATTTTATGAGGCTGTGACATTGTTTCAACTTAACCCTAAAATTGCATGCCATCCTGTTTCTACCCCTAGATTATTGAGAAGATCCCAGTGAAACACATTTCCAGCAAGGGCATTGAGATCCACGAGGTGCTGGTGGGATGGTCTCTACCCAACGGCACTCTGCTTCTCGGTAAGGAATAGGCCTCAAGAACCTCTATTTTACGAGCTCTAGAACTCTTTTTAAGGCATTTCTTTCTCAAACTTAATTTGACTTGAAATCCAAGTGTATTTGTACATCTGTAAAAATAGTCATCTCCATTAGCTGTTACTATGATGTGTTTTTCTTGAAGTGAGGCTTCTCTGGGATGACAAGTGCCTGTCTTTGTACAAAGCAGAGACCATTTATGAGGCATATGCTTTGGCTCCTAAAAGGGTCATGTTTCATTTACCTGGGGTTCTAATTGCAGTTTTATTCACCCTGCAGGTGAAGAGGAACACTCTTATGCCTTTTCCACAAAGGGTAAGAAGACTTCAAATTGCACAACAGAGGACTACGGCGAGTCATTTGATGAAAATGATGTAGTTGGATGCTTTATTGTGAGTACGATAGGGGAGATTAAGAAAACCTTGTTTTGTTGCTAGCAAACCACCCAAGGGTTAGTGAGCAACATCTCAACAGATATGTCTGTGTGTGTGTTTGTGTGTGTGTGTGTGTGTGTTTTTTTAACAGAACTTTGAGGGTGCTGAGTTGGAGCTGTCTTTCTCCAAGAACGGTAAAGATCTGGGTGTTGCGTTCATGGTCAACAAGGAGAGCCTGGATGGCCAGCCTTGTTCCCACACGTCCTCTGCCACAACTGTGCCGTTGAGTTCAACTTTGGCCAGCAAGACACGCCCTTCTTCCCCACACCCGATGGCTTCACCTTCCTGCAGCAGATCCCTGTGTCAGAGCGCGTCAGGGGCCCCAAGGGACCTGAGACCAAAGAAGAGTGTGAGGTCAGTCGTTTGTGTCCTCTGTTGCCACACAGTGGCTGAACCATAATGCGTCCCCTAACCCTAAACCCTGAACCTTAAGGAGTTAATTTAACTGGCCAATCAGGAAGTTGATTTATGTCTGTTAAAGAAGCTATATTTGTAATGCTTTTGGTTGAAAACATCTAAACATGAAATCTAGTAGTAGTAACAATGAGATGAACTGTATTGACATAATGTCAAAAATGCCTACACACAGTATTGTCCAGAATCCTTAGCAAAAGTTAGCAAAACAAATCAACTAGCATTGGGCCATTTTTTTATAATATCACATTCTACCACCTGTGGCTGCTGTATACAGTATAATCTAAAATGCAAATGAATGGAAAACTGCATGCAAGATGACTTAAAACCAAATATATTCCATGGGAACTACATATTGCAGCTTAGCTTAGCATTGGGATTTAGCCAATTTAGTGTCATAAAACAGTGGAAAGTAGAGGTGATATCTTTCTGTGTGTGTTCGTCCCCTGCATGCCCCTGGATGCCCCTGGTGCATTTTCAAGCAATTTGCCGCAGTCACAGCTGCAGGCATAAGGGTGGACTCCGTTCTTCTGACCCTGTAGAGATCAGTAGTAGATCAGTAGATCGGCAGCCCTGTGCCTGAACAATGTGGCACTGTAAGGCAGGAAAGTGCCCCAGGTTAGAGATAAACTGTGTTGTTGTCTTTGTCTGGATTATTCATTCCTTCTCTGTGGTCTCTTTGGCCAAGGGAGACGGGCGTGTTAAAAGTGATGTGGTGATCCTCTTCTGACACTACTGACTGTGCTGCATCTTGCTTGATGTTGTGTTTGTTTGTTTGTTTGTTTGTTTGTTTTGTGCAGGTCATTGTCATGGTGGGACTCCCAGGCGCTGGCAAGACGTCCTGGGTCACCAAACAGACTCAGGAGAACCCTGGCAAGTACAACATCCTGGGAACCAACACCATCCTGGAGAAGATGATGGTAAGCACACCTGGTCTACCTGCCTGGTCTTCCTTAAGGCTGTCATAATGTAGTGCAGCTCTGCCTCTTACAGTAAGTGGCAGGAGAATCTGGCATGGTCCCATTGGATGTGGCCAAAACCCACACAGTCCAACCAATGACTGCATAATCATTGAATCCATCTCTGCCTTTGACATGCAATGACTACAGGTCACAGTTGAAATTGTTGACATTACGGTCACGTAAGACACTCTTATCTTTTAAGCACAGATGTAAGGTTTGTATGTGAGAGGCACAATCTCCCCAGTGACCCTACTAATCTAGTCATCTGAGGGTGTGGAATATTTTTGGATGGTGTGTGTGTTTGTGTGAATGCACGTGTAGATGGGCCGTGTGGGTGTTTGTGTGCGTGTAGATTTGGTGCTTGTGTGTGTGTGCGTGTGTAGATGTGGTGCATGCATGGGTGTGTGGGTGTTGATCTGTGTGTGTGTGTGTGTGTTTGTGTTTGTGGCATGTGGTGCAACAGGATGTCGGCAGGGACATGGGGTCGTGGCCTGTGTGTTAAGCCCGGGCCATCACCCGACAACCTTGTTCTAATCTGTGTTAATCCGAATCCCAGATTGCCAGCCTGAAGCGTCAGATGAAGGACGTGACGAAGCTGACGGCAATCTCCCAACGAGCCCCACTCTTCCTGGGAAAGTTCATCGAGATTGCTGCCCGGAAAAAGAGGAACTATATCCTGGATCAGGTACAGTGCAGAACAGACTACATCGACTACACAGACGCTACACTGGAATTCCCCTCAGAGACTAGCATCAGATGCTTTCAGTGGCTTTGACATAAATGTTTTCAGATACAGTTTTGAGTTATGAATAGTGATGATGATGATGATGATGATGATAGTAATGAGTAATGGAGTCCACCGTTCTAATGAATTTTCAAAAATATGTTTTATTACGCTTGCGTGCCAGGTGATGTCAGTGAATCTGCATATGGGTTGTTTTGACTTGATTTATTTATTACTTAATTCCATCAAAGCGACTGCACCCTGACATGCAGAAAAGAGCTCTTCATTGACAGTATTTCCATTGGAGCCATTTTCACAACATCTACTCCTATATCTATCTTAATTAAGGTGATTCAAATTATACAGATCAGTGAAAATTAAGTCCTACAGAAAACATGAAACATTGTTAAGCCCTGTATAACTGCTCCCTGTATGACTGCTCAGTGCTTTCCTGTTTGCCAAGGAGTTGATCATCATCTTACTGTTTGAAGATTAAACAATAATCTTTTTGATCCGCAAATCAGACAATATGCACATCCAACCTTAGCCCTCTCATAAGACTGACCTTGACATGCAGCTGTGTCTTAGCTAAATGCAGAGAGCTGTGCTGTTCAGATAGACTAGACACTACATGACCTCTTAGTGACTCCATCTGGCTCTCATTTGTTCTCTCTCTCTCTCTCTCTCTCTCTCTCTCTTTCTCCCGTACGCAGACTAACGTCTCTGCTCCGGCCCAGCGGAGGAAAATGTGCCTTTTCGCCGGCTTCCAGCGCAAGGCTGTGGTGGTTTGCCCCTCAGACGACGACTACAAGCTGCGGACGCAGAAGAAGGCCGAGACCGACGGGAAAGACGTTCCTGAGCATGCTGTCCTCAAGATGAAGGGTACGCTGAGCAAACACCAACAGGATTAGATTTACGAGTATCAGTACTACCAGTAGCAATATGGCAATAATGGCTGAATACAGTACTGCAGGTAGTTTAAAATAAGTCATGGTAATCACAACAACATGGGAAAATCTTTGTTTGTGCTATGAATTCTTCATTATCCTATAGAAATTCTGAGTCTGTGGAAAGATGTATGGGATGTAATGTTGATTAATTAATTTAATTTACATATTTATTTGAGAAGTTGGGGGTTGGGCATTTGTTTTGTATCAGCTTAAAAGCCAGGAAACCCTCTTCAATACATCAGTATATATATATATATATATGCATAGCCTTGATATATGTGTGTGTGTGTGTGTGTGTGTGTGTGTGTGTGTGTGTGTGTGTACTTGTGTGTGTGTTCCTCCACAGGCATCTACACACTGCCAGAGGAGGGTGACTACTTCAGCTGTGTGAGCTACGTCGAGCTGCAGAAGGAGGAGGCTGCCAAGCTGCTGGAGCAGTACAAGGAGGAGAGCAAGACCTCCCTGCCCCCGGAGAAGAAGGCCAACCAGGGGGGAGTGCCGCCCAAGAGAGGGGGCAACAGGAGCAGGGGGGGCAAGAACCAGTTCAGCCGGGGCGGAGGAGGCCAGGGGCAACGAGGAGGACGAGGAGGCTTTCAGAACAGAGGCAGCTTCAGGGGAGGTGTGTATGTTTGTACGTGTGTGTGTGTGTGTCTTTCTGTGTGTCTGTGTGTGTCCCAACTTACACACCCACTTCCACAAGCTCCACATACTCTAACTAACATCAAGACCAATACCAAACCCTGAATGCTGTCATAAAGCAATTGGTGTAATAGTATTTTAACATGCCCTTTCCAGACACATAACTTTGTTTAGTTGCAGAATGATTGCATTTTTCGCGTGTGCCGTGACTCCAGCTGATCCGAACTTGAAACATGAACAATTTGGTTGTTTTTTAGCACCAGGACCTCGTGGCGGTTTCAACCGGCCGCCCCGAGGCTTTTTGCCCCCTCCTGCCTTCCGAGGGGGCTTCCCCAACCGCGGAGGATACAACAATCGAGGAGGGGGCATGCCCAACAGGGGTGGAGCACTCAGGGGCGGCCCTGGCAGGGGCAATATGGGTAACATGGGAAACCGTGGTGGAGCCATGCACAGGGGCAGCATGGGAAACCGCGGTGGAGGTTCCAACCGGGGCAACTTCAATCAGGTATGGTAAATAACAAAAGATAAAACAGCTAACAATGAATCCCAATATCTACCGTAAGCCCTAAGCCATGCACTCTAAATGACTTAAAGACGACTCCAGCATTTGCTGATTCATGCCAGTTAAAAATGCAAGGGTTCAGGGTTTAGGGCTAGGGAGGACATTGGGATTCAGCCCATGTAACTGACTTGTTATTGAAATGTTATTTACTGTTTGTAGAAGGTCCCAAAATAACCTGTTATGTTTTAAATACATAGCCTAACAATATCCTCTAAGAAGACATCAAAGAGATGAAAACAGCTGCAACTGGACTGTGTTATTTTTGTTCCTAAATGTTTCTTTGAAGCCCTTGAGGTCAGAGCACAGCCAGACACACATGGCTGAGGTAGAGTTAAAGTGGTAAATGTGTTTGGGTTGGATTTCTGAGAAATGTCATGTGCCTTTAGAAGTTCAGAGGAAGAGGAGGCAACAACCGGGGTTTCAAGAACGGCAACTTTGGCATGAACAAGGCCCAGGCTTTCAACCAGAGCTGGCAGCAGGGGGTAAGAACTGGACTGAACTAGACTGGACTGGTTTCTGCCAGTGAGACCAGCAGTACATCAGCAGCCACACACTGCTGTGACACTCCCTGAAATGTCACTGTTATTTTGACACTTTCTCTATGTAATCAATCGCTGCTGTGGTTATGTGGTTGTGTCCGCTGTGTGGTTTTCAACATCATCCAAGTCCTGTGGGTGCAGATGTCAGTGGCCCTGAAACACCAGAGCTTATTCTCGAATGGCCTAGTTCACTCCAGAGCTTTGGCTCAGCAGTCAGTCATGTCTGTGTGAGTGACGTAGCATGTAATTTTGTTAAGTCACTCGTACAGTTCGTCTCCTACAGTGATGCCACTGGAAGCCGTCTTTGCTTGTGGCTCTGGCCATACCCCACATCTCATGAAAATGGGATTGAAATGGGTTCATTTATGCAAAAATGTATGTAAATATACCATATATATTCACATGTGCCATGTTTTAAATGTATCACATATGCTGGATGTTTATATGAATGTCTTCGGTTTTAACCTCCCCAAAATACCCTTTCACCATGCCAGTGCTAAACCGATGTAACTTAGGAACTTATATATACTTAAGATTATATATACTCTATGTGTAATTTGAATGTAAACCTGTAGGATCCCTTTACTAACAAGCTCTCTCCTCCTCATCCTCCTCTATAGTTCTGGAACCAGAAACCATGGAGTCAGCAGTATCACCCAGGATACTACTAAGGAGCACAGAGAGAGTGAAAGAAAGAGATGGAGCAAGCAAGAGAGAGAAGGAGAGAGAGAAAACTACATCACTCCATCCTCCCGTCAAGCGCTAAGGTCCTCCGTTTGTAGAACACGCATGGCCACTTTGATAACCTCAGTATTCATTCGGTTCTAGTTCTGTTTCCCCATCTTTGAAAAACTTGAGACATTCCACAGCTGAGGGTACAGTGTGTTGCCAGAGTGGACAGATTTCTCTCTGAGTCACCTGTTCCCACAGACAGTTTTTATTTCTTTGACATTGTTGTGCTTTGTTTTGTTTTTTTCAAACATACACAGTACTTACAAATTTATTTTTGTTTTGGCCACGTGTTGTACAGCTTGGAGAAGCCTAAGCATTTAAATCAGGATGGGATGTTTTTGAAACTTTCAGGGTTCTGCTTTCTACTTGTAAAATGTACTTTTTACTACAGATATTAGTAAGGTTTTAGTTTCTTGTACGCATCATCATGAGTCCATTATTATCAGTAGGAAACAGAATTCATTCTAAGGGCATGATGCAGCTTTGAGTATTCGTATCTGCAGATCTGCTTGTAATAGTATTCAAAATAATATTGGTTGAATACATTAATGACTATAGATAATAAATTGGCTTGAACGTGGTTAAAAAAAAAAACTATTGGAACAGATGCTTGAAAAATTGTATGTTTTACCAGCTCATTTATCAAGGGAAAAAGCAGTCCTATAATCTTGAGAATCTACATATTTATCTTTTGTTTCAAATGAACTAATAGCAGGATGTTTTTAAACCTGAAACTGGTGAAATTGCATTTTTATTAGCAAGCAATGGGTCCAATAGCCACTGCCTTAGAAAAAAAAGCAGAACACTAAATGGTCAGTGTCCATATTTGTAGATATCCGTAATTAAAGTGTAAGATATGTCAATCAGAACATTCAGAGGTACCTGTGGTGTGAAAATGATTATGTAACGGCTTTGCCTATTTTTGATTGGCGCACATATATATGTTAAAACAATAATAACAACACGTATTTGTTCACAAATTAACAGATAAGCTTTGAAGTTAGTTGCTGCAGTAGTCATTAGGACTTCAGGTATTAAATTGAGATGTATATTGCCCGGGTTTTTAGAATGTAAATATTGATGGTTCCAGTCTCTTAGTCTTTGCTGTCATTGTAGACACTGTCGTGAGTCCTTAGTTCCTCTCCACCGTTAGGACGCTCCAGTGAAATGTTCCAGTGGGGAATGTCATTTTGTTTTCCTGGTTTTCCACTTTTATTTTGTTTTTATTATTATTTTTTTATCATGCAAAATCTCATTGACTTGCATCAGTGCTTTTTTGTGAACTTCACGATTACGATACACATTATGAGTGTTTTTCACAATCTTCGACCCCTCTGAAATGTTTACATGGTTTCAGCTACACTGTGTTTTAGCATAAAATGCACAACAGGATGGGATCGATAGACCACACTCTTTTGGAGTTAAACTGAGTTGAAGCTAAGCATTGTTAGATCAATTTGACCAGCTAAGTGGAGGTAGACGTTTGCACTGAAAATCAACTCTCATCATCAGCATGACCACAGAAGCACATTCATTGTAATCAGTGTAAACGGTTCATTTTCTCTCACTATCCTGGAGACTCACGGTGAAGAAAGAACAAAATAATAAACTCGTTTGTTCATAACAAAGGCACATATAATGTTGTTACTACTTAGTTATTATGCCGTGTTTTTTTGTTTCCCATTGTTTTTGCATTAAGTATAACTTAACTAAAGTACAACAAATAAGGTTTGTAGAGAAGTGATATGTGTCTGTGAATTTTTTTTCTTTTTTTTCTCCCCCATTTCATGTTTGAAAAACAGTTGTTTTAGATTTGTTACGGTATAGACAATTTTTCTATGTTCATATCTTGTGATATTTTTTTCCTTTTGAGATCATAATATTTGTTGACTCTCACTTTGTGAACGGTTATTTTCACAAAGTTGTCTGATGCAAGAACAACCATTTCTTTTATTGTGTATATTGCTTTTCAAAGCAAATTTTATTGCAGATATGCCATATATAGAAGATATGAGTGTTTTATACAAAGTAACAAAAATATGTGGCTAACAATGGCATGCACTGTAAGAAGAAACTAGTTTGCAGTTGGTTTGAAGTGGCGCTGCTTGCTTGTCGTAGTGTTTGTTGGTGTACAAGTGTTTGGTCAGGTGATGTGTATTGTTCTTGAATAATGTTAACATTTTGTAAGATAGACTAATGTTTTTGTTTGTTTCTTTCTTTTTTATACCTTGCTATGTTTTGTATTTTGCTATTTTAAGACTTAAAATTTAAAAGAAGAAAAAAAAGACTGACCAAATAGTTTATTTATTCTGTTTACACTTACTTTTCTGGGGGGAAATGATCATGTCTTTTTTTGAAATGACAATAAAGTGACAAAATATGCACCTCAATTTCATTTTTCAGTCAAATGTTTCACTGTGGGCCAACATGTCACTGGTTGTTACAGCGGCATGATAAAGCACATTTTGTCACACTGGTCTGATATACAAATGCAAAGGGCAGAGTTTACCTAAATTACAAATGAACCGCAGAAAAAGCAAAAGAACGGAGGGAAATATATCTCACTCTAATAATGTATTATAGCCTACTTTTATATATATATAGTAATATGATACAATGTAGCATGTTGGTGCTCTCACTTTTTCTAAGATCTTTCTATTCTATCTCATGTTTGAAAGAGCTGGTGAACAGAAATAAAATATTTCTTTTTTTTTTTTTACATAAAGGGATATATTTCTGTGATAACCTTTATCACACTTGCCGCAAGAGGGCACTAGTAAGCTTACTGTCTAATAGCCTGAGAAGCCCTGCTTTTCAAATATTGAAACCGACTTCTCTGCCCAGTATCTCTATAATTAATGGTCTCGTCCTTGTATAGTAGACGTGACAATTGCGTGGCTAAAGTCGTGTCTTGTCGTCTGTGAGACGTAAAATTTGCGTTGTAGATCTTTGCTCCTGAATCTGGCAGAGTTCCACTTCCGTCTTGTTGTCACTCCCCCTTCCGCCAATTCACTTGCGATTATTTGTTGCAACGTGCTGCACGCCCGTCCTGTTTGTGTACGTGTTCACAGTGTGTGTTCTTTCATTGGGGATTTTCATCCCTTCTAGCCAGCTATCGCTGTCGGTAGGATTGGCAGACAGGGTGTAAGGAGTGCAGAATTAGCCTAGCTAGTTAGGTGCTTTTAGTGCCAGCCTAGTTCATGATAGAGTTATCACCACCTTGATCGTTTGAGCTCAGTCTCGTAGACTATTTGGCAATGGCGACCGAGGCACGTATGGGATCCTCATTCATAAAATATGGAACCATCTCGTCCCTCTTGGTGGTTCTCCTAGCGTATTGGTACAGATCGCCTTTTCATGGTCCGGGATTCGACGAAAGACTTGATGCCGTTTTGTCATCATTGCTTCGTGCAGAAGGCAAAGTGGGGGTAAACAGTGTTGCCAGACCGAAGGTTGCAATAGGTAAGACATTGTCTCCAACACTATTTGGCTAGCCAGGTACGATTACTGGATATTTTGTTGCTAAATATTTTCAGAAAGCTGTCACTTCCTATAAACAAAGCCTGCTGTTATTCATGTATCGATACCTTACCATTTCTCGTATCTAAACTCTTACAATTTCTTTTAGCAAAATAGTGCAGGTTTAATGTACAGTCAAACTGGTGCACGGTGATTCAAAAGAACATTTTTTCTAGATCAGTGGGTACACGGGGGCATCCTGTTTACTGCGTCAGCCACACAACATGGCAACGTTAATGTTAGGTGAAGTTGTAGAGAAAGGGACCATTTTCAAACGAGGGTATGGTTGTTTTCTTCAGCATTCACAGTTGCTATGTTTGATATGTTGAGAGTACACTACATTTTTGCTGATTTGTTTTTGCAAAGATTGCAAAACTAAATTTGTCATCGTGTGCATCAGAAGTGTCCCTGTCAAAATAATGCTGACGCAACGATGAGATTGCAATTATCACACAGCAGTTAACATTTCACGGATTATCAGGAATTATAAAGGTTTTTATTTTTATATTTGTATACTTTAATGGCATTATGAAGAAAAACAATGCGTCCAAAAAGGCTGATTATTAGACTCGTCAGCGACTGATACACTTTTTTAACAAACTGCCTATCCCATGAATGCTCCAAGTTCACCCATTGTTGGTTGGGTGTGTTAACTTGGTGGGGTAAATTCTCTGTTTCTTAAGTCTTTGAAAGGTCACTGATGTACATCTCTGCTTATTTGTACTCAATTCTAAGCTGCTATATCTTCTTTGGGTTCAAAGATTAAGTCACGCAAGATGAGGAGAGTGTTCCACATCACCCCTAGATAAAACCCCATCCATATCTCTTCATGACAGTCGGCTCATTTCATGAACTGTAACGTCTGCAATTCTACCTTCACTCACTACATGGTGTTTAACATCCTGTCACGGTCTATCATTACCTTGACCATTGACCTATATAAACCTGCTAACCCAAATAGGTTGGAAACCACAAAGTATGACAGGGAGAGAGAGAATGAGAGGAAAACAAATGTGACTTTGAATGATGAAATTTGAATGGCAGCCAATATTCCACGTCTCTATTGTCTGTTCTGCCCTGTCTGTCAGGTTTCGGGGGTTGTGTGGACATCATTGTGGACGGTGTGGCACTGCTCAACAAGATTGGTTTGCAGCCAACTGACCAGCCTTTGCATCACGACTACATTGAGAATGCAGAGCAGCTCGCCCAGAGTTTCGCCTACTTCTTTGCCCCTGGGGCAGCCTCAGAGTGAGTGAACATGAGTCACAGACACAGGGAGAGAGCGAGGGAGCCCGCAGTGGGAACTTTCCTGAAGCTCTTCAACAAGATTGTGTTAATTGCAAACGGAGATGTTCTAGAATGTTACTTTACGTAGTCCTCTGCCTCCCAGTTTGCTGGGAACACCTCAGAGGTATTCCGGAACTCTAGATTGTGTCTGTGAGTGATGGTGGGAGACACTAGTGTGTGAGCGCCATAGCTGTTCCTGTGTTGTTTCAACTGAGGAAGGGAAGAGTGTGTTACTGTAGCGGCTAAAGAGCTGTTTAGCATGAGTTCAGCCGCTGGCCGCTGAAGCGCCTGATCCGCTCCCAGCGCCCCAGGGTTACAGTTTAACCGCAGCAGCCGATAGAGAGAGAGACAGAGAGAGGGAGAGGGAGAGAGAGTGCTTAAGGATCCTCTCTCATCATTCACAAGCATGTTGTTTATTTTAACTAGCCCTTCACTATTCAAATGTCTCTTTCAATGGCTGTGTTTGCTAAGCATGTGGAGTCAGGTTACAGTCAGATGACCTGACTGACATCCAGTGCTTTGCTAGTTAGTCTGTAGCTCTGAAGGCAGTCCGATGAAGCAAGATTAGTGAGTTAGTTAGGTATGTCGCACTCTAAGCCACTGACACAAATATGGCTAATGTGTAACCTGACCAGGATCACCAAGAAAATTTATGCTGCAAATTTGACCTGGTATGGTACAGTTAACATTTGAGATTCTCATGAAATTCTCATGAAAGCACCACCAATTGATCAATTAGTTTTCTTGGAAAATGGAGGACCCATACCTTACAGGCAGAGCCCTGCCTATAAAAATGTGTGATCCAAAGACTATATTGAACCCAATTGCTGGTAAAGACATGGCACATTTATAGATTTAAAGATTTGCAAGCCATGGGAATACAAGAAAGCATCTTTTATATGTACCAGAATACAGTCAAGTCAACCTAAATAATGATCTTTGAAAATGCTAGTTTTTGACCTTCATCTGACCATTAGACCATCATCTGCTTTTCATCTCCAACCTCACAGGCAAAGTCTGAAGCAGAAGGTCTGGCTTAACAATTACATTTGGTATCTGGCATCATTGTACCAAGTATTACCTCAGATCACTAGTTCAGGATTTGTTCAGCTGCCTTTGACTCTTGACACTTTTATCCAAAACGACAGTCTCGCTATGTGGGGTTTGGGAATCCAACCCAAGTCAGTCAAGCAAAATAACTGCTGCTCGTGAAGGAAGCCTAGTTTTGTGTGACTTGTTCTTCTAGTAGACCTCTTATAGTAGGCCCTGTTCCTGAGGTTGCTCTGAAAGCTGCGTATGGATAAGCTAGTCTATAAGCTAAGGGGGGTTATTACCTCCCTTTAAGGCCATGTGAACCTGCATATTTTCAGAGCCGCTGAGATGATGGCTTGTCATGTGCCAGTGGAGATCCAGTGTCATCAGCGATCCTCAGCGTCAGCCATTTTTAAAATCAGTTAGCTTGAGTATTTTGAGACGGGCTACCCCAGCATAGTGCTAAACACCTGGTGACACGTGACCCAGTAAGACCCATGCTTGCTTCACTCAAGTGGTTACGTTGCATTTAGGCAGCAGACAGCAATGTACCTGGAGCTGAACTGACCCATGCCTGTTCGCCTCAAGTGGTCAAGGACTGACTGATTACCTTGCATGAAGACAACACATAGACATGTATCTGGGGATGAATTGGCTTTAAGGAGCTCTGTTTGGTCAAGTCTAAAGCCTAGTTCATTTTCCCTGTCTTTGCATACATGGTGGGCACATCTGGATCAATTGATCCATTCTGTTCATAGTCATAAGCTAGAAGTGAATGGACCAAGTGATGAATGAATTTGACGGCAGAAAAGGACAGAAGCTCTGTCCTTACCCATATGCATTTTTAACACTGAGCACAAATGAGACTTTAATTGGGTTTTGCTGTCCTAGGTTCTTATTTTGGTCCTGCTGGAGAATATAGGTATCATTGTGTGTGAGTGTGTGTGTGTGTGGGTGGGTGGGTGTGTGTGCGTGCGTGCGTTCAGTATGTGTGTGTGTGTGTGTGTTTGCGGTGTGTGTGTGTGTGTGTGTGTTGTAGTTATCTGTATACATGTTGTCTGCCAGATACTTGGCACGTGGATAAACAAACCGGACCAGACGAGTTGTTATATATTGCAGAGCGACAGTGCTTCAGCGTATGTGCTGTATGTGCAATCTTATGTGGAGTTTACTTGATGTCCATGTATTTCCAAGTATGAGCAGATGTGTCTGCTTTGTGTGCGATGTGCGTTCACTTTAAGTTTAGCTGTTTGCCGTTGACCTCGTCTTCAACTCTAAGCTAAGTACAGAGACAGAGGGAGAGAGAGATGAGTTGAGGAGGGAGGGAGAGAGGGATGAGTTGAGGAGGGAGGAAAATAAGAGGGAAGGGAAGAAGTGAGAATAATGCTTCTGCGGCCCTCATGGCTCCTCTCTCCATCTATCTGACTCCTCCTTTCTTTTCTTTCTCTCCATATCTCTCTCTCTCTCTCTCTCTCGCTGGTATCTTCCTCAGGAGGTACGTGATGAACGAAACCCTCTTCAGTGCCCTTGTGGAGGCCTCACGCGAGTTGCCAGGCAACCGGTGGTCGGTGGGAGGCAACGCACCGGTGATGGCGGGCAGGCTGGCGACGGAGGGCTGTGAAGTGTTGCTAGGCGGCAGCTTCAGCACGGACTTCAACGACGTGCTCCCAGAGCACATCACCGGTGAGATTCTGTGTGTGTGTGTGTGTTTGTGTGTGAGAGAAAGAGGGAGGTCATGTGTGTTGTAAAAAGTAAGGGGGAAGTGCCAACAAGGAAGTTCCATCTCAGAATTTGGAACAAAACCAATACCAAAAGCATGTCTTTGCTTGAGTCAGGAGTCTGACCACATGTGCTGGTCACGAGTCCTCTGGGGTTATATATTTTCCTACACTGGTGGAGGAGAACATCACAGCCTTGTTTACTGGCCAAACCTCAAATATCTTCTGCCTGCCTTTCAACCATATCCCCTATCTGCCTTGGGCCCTGTTTTCTTTCTCTCTCTCTCTCTCTCTTTCTCTATCTCTATCTGTCTCTGTCTCTCCCAGTGGCTGGTAACAATTTGGACGAGCCAGACATTCACCTGATCATGGAGTATCCCTCTGGTGCTTCCTGGGGGCCCTACACCTCAAGGAGAGCCAACAGGTTAGTCAGTACTGAACACAATCACCGGTTAGTTTAAGACTCTGGTTGTAGCGTGCACACACCGGCAACTGACAGCTGCACGTTAAAATTATGTTAAATCAGCTGCAAATGAGTTGGTAGAGCTCTACTGATACACGCATACTGCCTGGGCCAAAGTCACTTATCTACAGGTCTGACACAGTTAGATATCCAACCCCCGACCTGGTGGACATACTCTGTTAGTCTATACAGGTTAGTCTGTACAAAATCTTTGGTTAGGGCCACACCTGGAGTGTAACTGAAGTGTTCTTTGCATAGTATAAAAATAGTTTAAGTTAAACACTGGTCTCATTTTTTTGGGAATGAGTGCAGAATTTCCCGTCTCATTGCAGCAGCATGCACAGCACAGAGTGAACACTTTAATTAAGCCCCCCATCATAGACTCTCTGTCAGGAGACTTGCTGTCATGTGTACTGTTGTTTATAGATCCTGTCATGTGACTGCGGTCCAGCTGTCCTATTGGACCCTCTTCACACACGTCCTTCCAAGGTGTTAATGCATCATGGGTGTGTTAAGAGGCTAAAAGCACGTGTGGACCATTTCACAAGAATTTGGTTAGCATCATAGCTGTTCCCAAAAGGTTTTACAGTGTAACATTCCATATGTTATCATAATGTAGTGGAAGTAGTTTGGAATGAAATGCAACATTCAAGAACATTCAAGCATTGTTGTTGCTTACAGCGCTGAAACGGCCTATAGAAGGTGCCCCTAGCATTAGCAGTTTAGCTTATAGGCCTGCACGCTAGCAGGAGCACAACTCTTACTGCCAACATCAGAGTAGCAAAATTCAGGAGATATTTTTGTAGGGGATGGGGAATGATAGGCAAATATATTGATTTGAATATTCATAAAGAAGTTTGTTTTTTGTAAATTATGTGACATTCCTGGTAAAAATGTCAAAATGAACGGGAGACAGGTTTGAAATATGAGAGAGTGTTGTTAGCAATGGCGTAGCTCGGTCGAGCTCGTATCAAATTGTGTTTTGTGTTTTTTGTACAGTCAACGTCTGGGGAGCTCAAACAACAGAGCTATGTGTTGAAGTTGGCCGGATTGCTTCTTTAATGCATCACTGGTGTGTGTGTGTGTGTGTGGTGTGTGTGTGTGTGTGTGTGTGTGTGTGTGTGTGTGTGTGTGTGTGTGTGTGTGTCCTGTAGGTATATAGTCCACAGTGATGACCACAACCCTTACCTGGACTCCATGGAGGCGTTTGAGAAGCAGCTGAAGGACTTCCAGCCAGACCTGCTGGTGGTCGGGGGCCTGCAGATGATGGACAATTTCCCCTTCAAGCAGGGTGAGGATTCCCTCTAGGGGGGTAGAGGGGAACTTAACCTCCACCAAGCTCATGTTACCCTGCCCAACGACTTGTTTAAAGCATGGAAATCCTCACACATACACACACGCACACACACGCACACATACATCCCTCCATACACACATGCATGTACCATACAGGGGTACATACACAGAAGAACACTCTTTGATGAACATTCTTTACACAAATAAATGTGCATAGCTCTATATACATAGATACTTTTCTGTGTCACACACACACACAGGCGCACACACACAAAGCACGTACATAAATACTAACACACAAAAGCACAAATACTGTCTTTCATACATGTACACAGATATTGTCACACACACACACTCACACACACACACAAAGCACGCACATGAACAGTAACACACATAAAAGCACAAGTACTTTCTTTCATACATGTACACAGATATTCACACACAGACACACACACACTCATACGTGCACAGACCCAGAGGCACTTAATCCTCTCTGTTTGAAAGTTTGGCCTTCCTGCGCTATCATCACAGAGATGTGTCTGGTATGTGTGGAGGCCAGAGGAAGGCCATAAGACAATGGAGGCTAAGCCAGGCAAGGGAGCGTGTTTGGATTGGGTTGGATTGGCCTCAGTCTCTCCCAGCCACAGACAGCAGCTTAGAGAGAACTGGGTTATGACCAGTGCTTTTCACCTCACTGAGTGCAGATGCAAATATGCTGGGCTGTTTTAACCAACTGGTAGCGGACGCACACAGGAACACACACACACACACACACACACACACACACACACCACACACACACACACACACACACACACACACTTGCGCGTGCATAGCAGTGTTGTGCAATAATGTTCACTGCACAAGGTGCAGGAGACACACACATACATACACACACACACACACACACACACACACACACACATACATACATACACACGGCTGCAATGTTCAGCTGACAGGGTTCCAGTACATGCAGTACAGTCCATCTGGTGTGGAGGGAATCCTCTTTATCATGTTAGCTTAACAGTGATTAGTTGTCTTATCAGTTGGGTAATAATGTTGCAAGGCTCAAGGTACACTTGGGAAGGACCTGTTTCATTAAGCAGTAAAAAACAACTTTGCTGAAACGTCATTTATGGCCGGCAGGATAGGACATGTAAACACTGCATTTTGTGGTGTGCGGTAAGTGTGTCTGACCCAAACCTTGTTTCGCCACAATTTTGCATCCTCTGAAAAGTTTTGTGTCCTAGTTTAGAGTCTAAACTGGCACAGTGGGTTTTATTTTTACATGGGCATTTCTAGAAGCCCCATTAGGCTGTCTGTCTCTCTCTGGTTCTGTCTATGATCTGCCCCTGTCCTTCTCTCTTTCTGTCTTCTCTCTGGTTCTGTTTGCTCTCTGCCCTCTCTCTCTCTCTTTCTCTCCCCCCCTCTCTCTCCTTCTCTCCCTCTGTCTCTGTTTTTGTCTGCCCTCTCCCCTTCTCTATATATCTCTGTCTCTCTTACTTTAGATGGCACACCTGCATTATTGGCTGTCTTTAGATTTTCATGCCCCCATTCTTGTGTCCATTCATATGATAACATGTCTGGTAACGTGTGTGTGTGTGTGTGTGTGTGGTGTGTGTGTGTGTGTGTGTGTGTGTGTGTGTGTGTGTGTGTGTGTTTGTGCACCCATCCATCCCTTAGGTGAGCGTGAGGCTCTACTCGGACACCTGTCCCACATGATGTCCTCTGCGTCCCCGGAGACATCCATCCATTTCGAGATGGCCAGCTTCGTGGATGAGGGCCTGCTGTCTGACCTGCTGGAGCTGGTTCTCCCTCACTCCGATTCGCTGGGCATGAATGAACAGGAGCTTCCCAACCTGCTCAGCCTCTTCCGAGGCTCCAACGTCACTGTTCTGTCCGACCCAAACCCACGCGTAGCAACAGTACTGGACCAGATGCGCGAGCTTTACCGAATAGTCAACGAGCAGCACCGTGAGTCCGGCCGGGGCCGGGCGCTGACCCGCCTGCACGTGCACACGCTCGCCTTCCAGGCGATGATCGTGACGCGTGGCTCGCAGTGGAAGAACACCATGTCCGCCACGGCGAAAGCTTCGCTCACCGCCAACCGCCACGTCTGTGGTTCCGCCGACATCGACCCCAGCAAGGCCCGTCTGATTATGGACGAGTCGTTTTCCGTGAGCCGACGCGCAGGCAGCCAACGTATCCCTCTGCAGGAGACGCGACCTGTGTCCTGCTGGGAGGAGGACGATTACGAGATCTGTGTGGCGCCCGTCCTCGTTTGCACCGAGGTCTACCAGACCGCGGGCGGTGGGGACAATATCTCCGCTGCAGGTCTCGTGCTGCAAATCTGATTGGTTGGTCGGTGGAGCAGGGACCTTATTGTGACGACAACACCCCGGCAACGGCTCACTTTCCCTTTCCTCACTGCCTAGTTGTGTCATGTGACATTTAATTTCCCCTGAAATATGAATATTTTATTTTATTTGTTTGTTTTTGGTTTTATTTTGTTTTTAAAGTTTCTTTTCTTTTACTTTTTTTTTCTTGAACAATTTTAGTGCAATACAAATGCATGTGTGGTCCAGAGATAGTTTATTTACTTCTTGCTGACCTTATCGATCTCCGTGGGGCGGGGGGGGGGGGGGGGGGGGTGTAAGGTTTCCACATTGAGGCTCTAATATGGAGTTTCAACTTGTCTTCTGTGTTTTCTAACATATCATGTACTAATTAATAATTGTTCAATCAATTCTTTGATGTCAGGGCCAGTAAGTCGCCTAAGGAGAAGAACCACTGAACACTGAAGTGTTTTGGGGAGGTCATGGGAGTGAACTACTAAAGACTACAGTGGTTTTGGGGGCCATGATTGATTCGCTCTGCAGTGATCTCTCTTGTGCTTGTGGATCAGGCTTAAACCACAGCAGGACCGTGTTGTGTTTGGTTGTGACAAATAGTCTTCATTCTGATCTTCATGGATATTCCAGAGTGTTTCGACCTATAGCTCTGTTGTTCGAGGTCACTGAGTGCTGTCAGTAGGAAAAAAGAGCAACCCAATTTGATACAAGAGGCCGAATTGCGAACTGGCAGCTATCACTAACTGATTGGGGCACAGAAACTCTTTTGGTTCCATTTTCTTTGCCTCATTCAGTTAGCAATATTCGATCTACGTTGTGTCAAATCTTCTCATTCTTTTCCCTACGGCCAGAACTCAGTGATCTCAAACAACAGGGCTGTGGGTGGAAATGCTTGGGGATATTCCTTTAAGCTCACCCATAACATGGAGCAGAGCGTGTCCGATCAGGTTGCAACTTGAAGGTCAAAATGGCTGAAACTTGCCTGACATCACCTGCTGTGTGCAGTCTCAGGTGATACAGGTAATGGCTTGCTATGCCAGCTGTCTTAATTGAAATTGAATTTCTTTCTCCCTGAAGTGCTTTGAATGCCCTTCCTTCTACTTGTGTATCTGTGTGACCTTGTGTGTCTTAGTTAGGGAATTGAGGCTTTCTCTATCAATAGGGCCCCATAGTGTGCCAATCAACAAAGGCCATTATCTCAATATTCACACTTCCTCCCCCCAACCTCCCACCCCCTGCTCCATGTCTTCATTCTAGAACATTCCATCTGTCCCATTCCATTATGTGTGTTCCAAATCATCTACATGTCATTGTTGGGATTGCATATTGTTATTCGTCGACTGAATTGTGTGTGTTGCAAATCGGGTAAAATAGGGAACATAGCATGTGTGTGTGATTCAGAACGTTTTAAAGGGAAGAATGTCAAGTTACAGTATCTTCTTTCCCAGTGCTTTCAAAAGCTCCTCACTTTTACTTTGGGTAGAAATCACTACACATAATTCACATCTTGCATATTAATGTGAAAAAACTTCATGTTGTTTTTAAATTGAAATGTCTCTGATGACGTGTCTACCGGTAAAGTCTTTGCATGAGTACTCGTCTAAGTAATCTGTTGAGATGAAGCATTCTGTGAGCGATGCAGAGAACGAATGAGCCTCCCTCTCTCACATATAACAGGCGGTGTTTTATGACTGACAGAGAATCCAAAATCTCTGATGATGACTGACAGAACTTTCAGCTACAGTTCCCAGCATGCTCTGGGTCAAGGAGGTGTTTGTTTTCCTCTTGGATGTCACTCTCTCTTCACATCTGTCATCGACTGCATATATGTCTACCTCCTGTGCCTGTTCGGAGAAGAGGATAAATAAAGTCAGTGCTGCAGCATTTATGACGCTTATGCTGTTTATTACCAGAACCACTCAGAGGTGTGTGAGATCAATTTCTTATGTTAGGAGAAAGCTAGGCTAACTATAGATGTCTTATTAGCGTCCCTGGGCTATATAGCCTGGTGGATCCACAGAGGATCTTGCAGCAGCGCCGTGACTTGGCCTGACGAGGGCTATGAGGATGGTGGGAGGCGGCCGCTGCGTCTGGTCGGTCGGTCAGTCCGCCCACCATCCGGCTGGTTTATTTTTATGTCTCTCAGGGATCAGCTCTGCGCTTGGCTGCTGCAGACACAAGCACTTGACTGCGCTAGAACCAGAAGAGCTGCTTACATGAGAACAGCTGCCAACGACACGTGTGTGTGTGTGTGTGTGTGCGTGTGTTTGTTTGTGTGTAGGCCTATTTGTGTGCAGAACTCTGTGACTGTGTGTGTGTGTTTCTGTATCATATGTATCTATTACATGCATGCTAGCAGTGCAAGTGTTGAGTAAAGAGTGTGAGGTGTGGATTTACAGGCTACTAGTCAGAAAAGGAAATACTTTTTTTAGGACCCTGGCAGGTGCCCAGAGCACCTCCAGGTACTTATAACCATATAAATTACCTCAGTTACAATAACAGACCAATGACAGACCAACAGCTAAGGATCTCTCCCTCTCTCTCTGTCTGTCTCTCTCTCTCTCTCTCTCTCTCTCTCTCTCTCTCTCTCTCTCTCAAGGGTCCCTCTCTCTCCCCTCCTTTCTCTGTCTGACTCTCTCTCCCTTACCCTGTCTTTCTTCTTCTCCCTCTGTTCAACCTCTCTTCTCTCTCTCTCTCTCTCTCTCTCTGTTTCTGTGGCAGTTCTTTTAAGTAACTGATCTGGCCACTGATTGTTAGTTACACTTAAAGACAAGATGGTTGTAAACAGTAATATTTTCCTCTGTCCAGTTGCCTGTGTGTGTGTGTGTGTGTGTGTGTGTGTGTGTGTGTGTGTGTGTTCTTGGACAGGGCTGGACAGGAGAAGAGTGTTTGTGAACCAAGAGTTTATGGGCTGATTGAAAGACAATAAAGACCACATTCCACTACACCGCTCCCTGTGTCATATTTGGTATCTTTGATTAACAGTTTTGTCTGTGCATCCTTCATACAGTTGATTAACAGTGTGTGTGTGTGTGTGTGTGTGTAGACAGTTTGTCTTAATCTCGCATGAAAACATTGAGAGAACAATGCAACATTAAAGGAAAGCTCATTTCTGACCAACATAAATATAGAGAGGGGTGTCGTGGGCGTTGGACGCGGGGGTACAGAGTTCCTCCATTTCTTGGAACAGCTCAGGTATGTAGCTTATTTCTCACTTTATAATTTTTAGCCATTTATGTACATAATTATATTGCATAACTCCACTACCCCTCTGAATTATAGATCTATTTATATGTGAAACATGCACACTGTAGAGCCTCCCTTTGCCAATAACACAACTGTTTGCTATCTTTTTCTATACCATGATGTTTAAGAAGTTTCAGCTCATTCCTCTTTGCAGGATTCATCCAGATGTGCATATTCCAAGTCCTCTCTTGTGGAGCTACATGGTGTGTCTTGACTCATGAGGTCACTTTAAAAGTTTATTTTTCATCTCATTTTTTAGAAAGCCCTTTGAAATGGTTAGCTTTTGTTAACCAACGTCTGTAGCCCGCGTTTTATTTATAGATTTGCTGTGTCACATTAACAGAGCAAGCAGTCTATCAGATGTTTAGTCTACTTTCCTTCACATTTGAACTGGCCAATTGTCAGTACATGCAATACAATACAAAGTATTTGAAAGCGTCGCCCCCTGGTGGTATTAGCCCATCAGCGATACTCCATCCAATATGAAAAATCTTTGAGAAATACCTTTTGTTTCGTGACAGTATTATATATAATATAAATTGACTACATATATATTTATCTTTTAGAAATAACTTTTATTTCGTGACAGACCACAAGGAGTATTTTTTTGTGTCTACATTCAAATAGCCTATTCATCTGGGAGTTTCATTTCCCTGCTTTGGTCCAGCATTCTTTTGTCTGTTTCATCAAAGACAAAATGTGGAGATGATGTCCATGACTGCGCTGCGACCGTCTTTACCATTTCAATTCAGCATTCTGTAATTTCACGTGACTTGCACATTATTATTTTTTTTTTAAAAAGCAAAATGTTGACATGGTTTGATGTTAGTGTGTCTGTGAAAATTCTCATTCATCCAGGTCATGGTAGTCAACGTGTTAAGTTGTATGCAACCAGACTTCAAACTCCAAAAAACATGTTGCTGTGATTTTATAATGCTTTGTCATGTGCCATTTCAATTTTTATCTAGGTATAGGTCTGCAACTGAGCTGCAAGGTATGGAGCCCGGCACTGCCTCCGACCTGCAATCGCCATAATGGGGTTCTCTTGCTGCCAGCCGACGCATCCTGCCGATGTCCATGACTGTGGGCTCTGACCTCCTTTGCCACCTGAACCGCACTCCAATACTTCACACTATGGTCATGTATTGTAGTTGGTCTGTGTCAAAAAGTTCCAGAATCAGATTTATTGGCCAAGTATACCTACACAAGGTGTTTTTGAATTTAATAGATGTTAACTCTATATTTTAAACATGGATATGTAGTAATATACATTCAGTATATAGCCTGTATAGACACGCATGTGTGTGCTTGTTTCTCAATTCACTTTGTAATTGTAATAACAAAATGTTAACATTGTTTGATGTGAGTGTGATTTTAGCATGCTTTTGTCATATGCCATTTATTTATTTTTATGTAGGTCTAGATCTGCAACTGAGCCGCAAGGTATGGAGCCCGGCACTGCTTCCGACCTGCAATAGCCATAATGGGTTTCTCCTGCTGCGTGTCGGCGCATCCTGCAGAGCTCTCCAGGCTCGTATATGATAAATGACAATATCCACCTGTCACCGTGGAAATGACTTGTAGAGACTATAGACTGAATGTTGTAAGTCACAGGGAGCTTTAAACACTTTTTGTGCTGTAAAAAAGGGACGTTTTCTAAGAGGGACTTGATGTTCTTTCATTCGAAAGGCATCAACACTTTCCTTTTTGTTTTGGGGGAAATAATTTTTTGTGAGCCCACTAACATGTCTTTTTGACACTCAAGTAAATAGCGCCTGAGTGACATTATGTTTTGAGAACAGATTTCAACAGAAGATAAAACAATTTGAAAAATTAATTCATTTTATTTTCGAAAGGTGGCATTTATCACACACAACGTGAAGGCCAACACAGTGAGACACTCGTTCAAAATGTAACATGCATGGAAAAATATAGCCTACATTACTTATATTAATTCAGTTTAAGTGCTCATCGTTTACACGGTGCAGGGAGAGTAATCATCTCACTCAAAGAGACAAGTACTGAGTTTATATATACCATCAACTGTTTGGTGCCATATGTTTCAGAGACGGGTCCTATGCTATTGAGGCGTTGTCCATGGTGCATCCGCATTTCTCCACAATCATGTTAGGAAATTCGGCCACCTCGATCTCTGTATGGTCTCCTCTCTTCACCAGGTACATGATGGGCAGGGGCGCGCTTTCAACAGACGCGCAGGCCCGCTGCCCGTACCCATAACTGCGCTTGGGCTGCTTACACCCCCCCGCGCATCGGAAGGCTTGGTACCCGGCAGGTTCAATAATCCAATATTGCGTCCAGGTCATCTCTCGGAAGTTGATGAAGTGCTCCTCTCTACAGCACATGCCGTTTCCTTTGCCAGATTCGCAATCGCCACTAGACCTATGGGCAGACCCAGGGGTAAACAATTAAAACATGACTTGAACTTAAACGGTGATATTTATGATACAGGCCGTCTCTACGTGTGCTGTGCGTAAAGCTAAATAGCCTACTTACCCAAATTCTTCCAAATCCAAGGTGAATAGGATAAGTTCTGGTTTCCCAGTGCTGGCACCTGAGGCATCCTCAGTAGCAAAACGCACAGTCTTCGCCATCTCTGCAGCGTGGCTACCAGGCCTCTCCCCTTCGATCCACACCTCCAAATGCATTGAAGTATTACGCTCGGTTTTAGACCAGTATTGAACTGCCTGTGTCACGTCAAAACTTGTCCATCCAGACTCGTGAATTGGCACCAACCTGTCAATTTCAATGACAAGAGGAGAAGTTATTAGATCGTCCTCAATTAATATAGCTTGACAAAACCAGCATCCCAACTGTAGCCTATAAACATGTGCAATGAAAACTGACGTGCGTTACCTTGAATCTACAAGTGACGTTCTGTTCTTGCCATTCTTCAGCGTTTCAACCCAGTAAATGCTCACTCGGGCGTTTTTAATGGGCCTGTGACTCCTCTTTTGCAAGATAGGCATTTTATAGGCAGAGATTTTGTACAGTTTTAGTTCGGCCATGGTAACCTCACTGTTATGTGGGATTCTGCTGTCCATGTCAAAGGAAAGACGCTGTCGTGTTGTGTCCGAATACATGATTTCTCCAGAGATGTCTATATCAGAAAGATAAAGAATGACATTTGTTATTTGGCATTAAACTAATCCAGTTATTATCACAACAGAACATGACAGTGATGGTCGGCTTGATATGCATGATGCATCAACCTACCTGCACTTCCATGAACGCCGCGCAGGATGCCAGCCAGGCTAGGAACAGACCGGCGCCTGCGCTTGTTGTGAAGCTTCACCATGGAGAGGTACTTGTTCTTGATGTGAGTCGGAACAACAATGCTCTCCAAATCCCTCTTCTGAATCCGTGGGAGCTCCGAGAGACCGAGCTTCTGTAGCATGGCTTCCTTCATGTCTTCTTCAGTAAACCCCGCAGTGGAGGACAAGAGAGAGGCGAGTAGCAGCCACATCACCAAAGTATCCATCTTTTCAAGTGTGCGAGAGTTCTTGGTGTCACGGGTGTTGTGCTGATTGCGGGTCCTACCTCGCGCCTTTATACACACTGACCCCCGACGGGTACTTAGCACGTTCTCAAAGTGGGTGGTAACCAATGTCAGACATGAAGACTTCAAAGTCACGATCCATTTAGAAACTAATGGCACACCGTTAACCTTGTAAGCGCGGTGTTATCCCCTAATCGAAACGTATGAATCTGACAAAACAGACTTATTATTTTTATTGTACATTAATTTTAAGGACTCGTCGAAATGCTCTGTATAAAGGATCAGGATCCTTGATTTTGTTTCTATTTAAAATACACCATCTTCAAGTTCACTACAGTGGGTAAGAAAGAGTTTTATAAGTTTTCAAAGACCAGCGTGAGTACTCCACATATCCTAAGTAGCCTACAAAACATAACATCCATAATAACATCCAGGAATGCATTTGGTACTTTTGTGCGTGCGTAATATGTGCGCAGACTTATTTGTTGTTTAGAATTTGTTTGTTCATTTCAACGAGACGGTCCCTGTCTGTTTCATTCACTTATGGTCCTTCAGTGGTTGGGTATAGATAAAGTTTAAGTGTGTGTATTCTTAAATAAGTATCCCTTTCAGGAGCGAAATTATGAAGCAGTCAGACAGCAATGATGTGGATTGGGATGGCCGTTCGCAGAGGGGTGATTATCTGTTACTATTGCAGTACCCTGCCTTTTTTGTCGCTGCAGCGGAGAGACTCAAGTCAGGCAGTGTGACCCAAACGGACTCCTCGCAGACTTTGTGTATTGGGCCAACCAGCCGCGGCTCTTGAGATGTCAGACGCAGGGGACACAGGAAGACCCGATGACTGATCAACACAAGTCAGACATCTAACTAAATACGCGCACACAGCATGGTAATCACGTTATTAGTGGTATCTATTTGTTGAGGTGGGGAATATGCATATATCAACATGTAATGTTTTAACAGTCAACATGTAAGTAATAGAGGCAAAACACCGCTTGTGTGGTCACTATTATACATGTAAATGCACTTCCACTTTTGCTTGTTATGAGCGGAATCAGAGTAAGAGCCGCCATCTGCACTTTCTGCCTGCTGTAGACGACTTTGCAAACCTCTTGAGCATCTGTATGCCGACTAGGCTACCGCTGTTTAAATATGTTCAGTGCTGAGAATTGTGTCTGCATCAAAAACAAAACAGACTAGGCCTGTTCTATAAAATATTTTTACTGTCACGAAAAGTAATTATTTTATTATGTTATGCTTCTATTAATTAAAATTGATACACATCCTAGCAATATAAAGTCGTATCATTCAGACATAAAAGAATACCGGTATGCATCCACAGACGAAAAGAGAAAATTGAATATTTGATCCTATTAATTGCATTTAGTTTCACACTAATCTCAGGTCATTAATCACTGACATTTGTACGACTGTCCTAATCTCTCGTTTGACACCTCGCTGCTTTGATACGGCTAAAGATGATGCCCCGGGCAATACACATAGTCGCTCATTAGTAGATCCAGACCTAATGCAAGGCTTGACGTCCCCCTTCTACCCATGTCAACTGAAAGCGGTTCAGGAGGCGAACGCAAACAATACCAATAGCCTCTCCCCCTTTTAATCAAAATGGCCAATTCCATGCATTCAACACGGGAGGTGTTAATGAACAATTTACATTTGCATAACAAAATAAGTAAACTGAAACGAGCAAGTATCATCCAGCATATGTCAAAGTTGTATTGTGATATCTCACTTTCATTTTTATGTTGCTTTTAAGTATTTTTATCAAATACCCCCCCAGTGAGTTTTTTGACTTGTTAGTTTTTAGGCTTTTGTGGACTAAAAAAAAGACAATTAGGCTAAAGCAGTTTTGTGTTTATTATGACTATGGATAGGTTATAGCACACAATATAGCACAGGATAAAATTATATTGATGTATATAATACACACCTTTGGGACATGTGTTCCTGCCCACTTCACAATGTTATTTCTAAAATATTATTGTTACTATAACAATATTATATCCAAAACCAGTCTGACCTGGAAAGCACACAACCACCAATACATTTGTTTAAACATAAGTATCCAACCTGCTTTAATTCATGTTATTTGATTTAGATGAAGATGGGCTACAGTACAATAATCTGTTACAAATTTACTTCCTTTGGTGAACACAAGCAAGAGTTATTCAAGCGGAAGTAAACAATACTATAAATAAAAATATATTTTCTAATTTGTTGACCAAAGAATCCACAGATATTTGCTCATCCACATTCCTTGTAGTCTACCTGCAAATGACCCATCATTAGACTGCCCTCTCACACCTTTGATGCCTTTGTACAGGAGCTCATGAGCACATTAATGTGTGCTGTCTAGTAGGTTTGGCCTTTTGGCTAGACATTCAATAATACTTTAGAGGAACACACACCAAAGCTGGGTCATTGTGAATGCATTAGTCTCTGCCAGTCTTCAGATACATGTCAGTGTTTCGTGTATATTCTCCTGCTTTGTCTATCCTTTCCACTAGCTAGGAGGCTGTTTCCCAAATGTCTGTTACTGTACTGCTGTTTTATTTACTTATACACAACCTAGGGTGTGCCATTTGTAAAGTTTTTGTCGTTTTACATTCAGAAAAAATGCACTCACTTTACTGAATGATGTGCTGTTTTTGAACCCAGCCTTCATTGTACTAATCAACTTGCAGTAAGTACAACAGTCATTTTGGAGACCCCATGTGACTCAATATTTTGTCAGGCTTCCTCTTATGCGAGGTGGTTGAAAAGATGTAATCGTATTTGCCAAGCAATCTATGATTTCACAGGCATGACCAATGCTTTTATTATTATTAGACAAATACATGAATACTTTGCAGAAGATCTCTGGGAAAGACAAAGTCGTTTGTATTTTTGAAGTGGAGCCACTAGGGGGAGAAACTCAAAGACTGCATACCATTCATTTGAAAGTCTGCTTCTTTGAGAGTGACGAGGTGTGACCACACAATAGCAACTGGACAGGCCTTTATTTGGCCCAGACAGGAGACAACCTAACCAGCTCAAATCAGTTTGCACAGTCTGGATGCTTTGTAAATGTCAGCCTCAGGTGACCCACTGTCTGCTGAATGCCAAATACACTGAGACATAGTTGTAACCATAGATGCATATTGCTCTCTGCACATTTCCATATGGAAACATCAGAGGAGATTACTTGCTTGCATACTGTGCACACGACCTAAGCAAATAGATGCATAGTGCATCTCTGATTACTGCTGAGCATAGCTAAGTGCTGATACAAATGACTAACCATATTAATTACTACATATCTGTGCATATCATTAATACTGTGATGCATGCATATAGAGTCTAATGCATATAAATGCATATTTGGTTTAATGCATTTACGGTCTATGCATACTGCTATTTTGTAGATATGCAGAGTATACTGATGCATGCAGGCAACAAGGACTGTCAATTGCACTAACAGTTCTCCATGACCTATCTGATGTTGGCCAGACAGGTCTATGTGTCTGTGCAGGGTACAGTCATTACATTTTACATGTATGCATTTAGCAAACACTTTTATCCAAAGCGACTTACATTTGTCAACTATCAGCTACCTCAGGGCCAGTCTCCCCTAGGGCACCTTAGGGTTAAATGCCTTGCTCAAGGGCACAACAGTGGCAGCTGGGATTCAAGTATGCAAGCATATGTAGTGACAGCCAAAGTATGCATTACACCACAAAATGATGAGTGTTCATTTCCACAAGTGCAAGGGAACGCAGTGAGTTGAAGCCAGGTGTTTGTGTTTATGTTTATGAAGAGCTCAGATGCAAAACCCTTGCAAAGTCCATCTTCAGAAATATGCAAAAATTAAGTTGTTTTTTTGTAATAATTTCTAGAAATCTGGAACTGGACTGATAATAAAGTTTATCAAAATATATAAATATTATATAAATATATTTCTGCATATTCATCGCAAATGGAGTTAGGGTTTTGCATCTGAACTCTTGATATGTTTAGGCCACTTGTTTGGAGATACTTCATTTCTACAGCGATGTACAACAACACCACATAAATAAATAAATAAGTAAATGGTCCTGGTCAGAATTTATGTAATTTTTTTTTTTTTGCATTTCTGTTGAGGCATCAACGTTTAGCTGTATCTCACAGAATTGAATGGACTAACAGGCCTGCGAGTGTATGAAGCATTTTCATATGTCTTCAGTTCCATTTCACTCTCTCTCACACACGCACGCACACACACACACATACACACACATTTGTTCTTGTTCTTGTTCACCTCAGGCCTAGTCAAGCCTTCCTGGCTCTGAGGTGCTATATTTGTAAATGCATTCTAAATGTATAGCCTTCCTTTCATAGAAGAAGAAATAGGCTGAGGCCTTATTTCTTCATCCTTTGTGGAGTTACATTTTTCAGCATTATCTACAAAAATAAACGGAATGCACTTTAGAGTTTGAACCAATATTTTCCCTACCTACGGAAATCAATAGCGACAGTGAACGCATAAGGCTTACAAATTTTGACCACTAGAGGGCAGTCTAAATCTTCGGAATTACTGGGGAACTCCTTCACACAAAACTAATTTAAAGTCATCACGAGTGCGAGAATTAACCTTACAGTTGATCTTAAACTTAACTAACCTTAAAGTGTCACCTTTATGTGCCAGTGAAAACAAATTGTGTAATCACAACTGAAGCTCGTTCCTGTTACCGATATGGAATTAAATTCACTTCAAGTTCATGAATTCAAGTTGTAAAATTCCTTAGGTCATCTCTGCAACTGAAATCAATCAAGCCTGATTAATCTCGCACTGCAGTCAAGGGCCATATCAAACTAGGCTAGTTGTAATGTAATTTACTTATACTGATGTTGTTTGTGTTATTTGCATCATTACCTTATTATTTCTTTATATGACTATAGCCTATTTCGAACCTTTAAGGCAATATCATGATAATAGTGGTTTGATTTACAATATGGTGTTGGACATTGTGTAAGTAGCCTAGAACTAGATAGTCCTCTAGAATAAACTTGGACTACATAGTCCCTGAAATGATGCTGTCTTCTGAGTGTCTCACCTCCAGTATCCCTACATTCCCTGCAATAAACAGCAGCTGCTATGTGTCGGCCGCCATATTGGTCTGGGATTTTGCTGCACCGCAGACTGTTGAGAAGCTGGCTCATTCGGGAGGTCGTTAGGAGGCTGGAGTTGCTAGTTGGAGCTACAGGATTTTGGAAAGCGTCGCAAAACCTTCCGTACATCCTCTGCCATGGACTGGATATAATGTGTTCACCACGAATGAAGCTATTGTTCTGCATAATCGTCTTTGGGTACCAATGAAACTTGGCTGACATGGTGAATTGAGATGAAATCGAAGTTCCCTGTTGGACAACCAGGAGAGCTATTCACACTGATGGACCGAACCCAGCCAGGCGACGTATTAATTTAGCAACTAAGTTAGTCCGGACTTTAGTTCATAGTCTGATGTTTACACTAGTCCTGTTTCTTATTTATGTAATAAGTTTGACTTAATGTTATATGTGATTTATTCATAAACAAATGAAACGTTATTTGATAGCTGTGTTTTAACCACAACCAGTGCCGCTAACGTTAAATAGCACTGCAGAGCTAACGTTAAAGCTAGAAAAGCTATTCTTTAGACAGGCAGTAACGTTAACTGAGCTAGCATAGACACTACAACTAGGTTAAATCATGACAGATTTATTTTAGTAACGTACAGCCTGTTCATTGGAAGCAAAGACGGCTTGCTAATCAGAAAGGCGAATTAAGCTTTTGTCATAAGATTAAATTCAGGAATAAATGAGGATATTAACTTGCCATTGCACTGTTAACTTGTAACATTAAGCTTAGCTTGCAAGCTAGCCAGCCAGCCAACTGCCAGTCCAGTCGTCAAACCAACCAACTGGTCAATGTATTTTAAGTCTGTGATAAGTAACGTTAACGTAGCTAGCGTTAGACAGCTTAGCAGTCTTGGCACATAAGCCGGTGGATAAAAGGACCTAAGAGGCGTAACCACAATGCAGAAGACCGGGAATCAGTAGATTACGCATTATTGCCTTCATCACTGGAATACTTGAGACCTACCATAAACATTTCAACTATGTAACAGGCTCTCCAGAAAATAACCTGCAACATAAACCCACCCAAAATCCCAATGTGTTAGCTCACTGCTAGCTAACTTATCAAGGGGATGAGTCGTTTGCTGAAACGTTAGCCAAACATAACGTTAATCAACGTGGCTTAGCGAATAGTTTATTGCTACCTCAATTGCAGAGTAATTTCACCCTGGATTTTTGGACACAGTTTCCCTAAAGAAACGCCCTTGCTTTGAGAGCAAAAATGTCGGGGGAAGTTCGTTTGAAAAAGCTGGAAAAGCTGGTCTTGGACGGCCCTGTCCAGTCCAGCGGACAGTCCTTCAGCGTGGAAACGCTTTTGGATATCCTTATTTGCCTGTATGACGAATGCATAAACTCCCCGCTCCGAAGAGAGAAAAACATATCGGAATTTCTTGAATGGGGTAAGTATTATCACAATTTATTTTGTCATAGACTGTTTGAAGTTACAGCCCATCTAAACATGAAACATTCCACACTTTGTTGCAACCCCACTTGAGAGCACATATCCCATGGCTTGCAGGATTGAACCCTGCAGGTATTTTGAGGCACGCACATCCGTGGTATCCACCCAAAAGACATGGGCAAGTCTATATACAAGCTATTCTCTTTTGGCCGATTGTTCTCTAACGTAGCCAGAGAAGGACTCCCAAGAATCTGATAACTATTGCGGATGGGTAATAATAATCCTAACAGGGTAAAGTGGTCATGTTCTGTACGACTATGGTTTGACAGACAGACACACACACACACAGAGTGTACTTCGCCTCATCTGTGACAATGTTACAGTGTAGCATTGACATGATGGGGGGGATGATTAACAGAGAGAGTAGAGAAGGGATGGGGGAGTCCTTAGAAATGCTGAGCACCCCAAAAGGTGAAGCGCTGTCCTCTGAACGCACCTGCACCTGCTTTACGTACAAGAGGCCCTTGAGCCCACTGAATTAACTGGTAAAAACGCTATTCTGGCTTTGGGTACAAGAGCCGTCAAAGACCTATAACCCATTGTATTAACCAAACGGTTAAGGCTTGCAGTGTCCTGAGTTCTATGTAGTTCCTGAATGAGCTGTGTCTGTCTTTGTGTTCAGTGGTTTCTCTCTCCTCTCTCTCTCTTCTCTCCTCTCTTCTCTCTCTCTCTCTCTCTCTCTCTCTCTCTCTCTCTCTCTCTCTCTCTCTCTGTGTTAAGCTGTTCCTGCCCTGTGCTTGTGGGCACACCTGTGGTGATGTCATCCATCCAGCATTGTAAAGCACTGCAGAGGTAGCTGTGAAGTGATCCATGTGGCTGTAGTCAGTGTAATGGGTATATGGGAACTGAGCTCTACCATATCTCTGCAGCTGCACTTAGGCCACATTGTGGTCTAGGTTGGTAAACACCAGCATGTTTGTGAATGTCCTGGTAGCCTATGCTGCTTGTATTTTAAAGATAGACTCCAGGTGTTGAAGTTGAAACCCTTTGCTTTAGATTTCTGGAGTGTGGAAGTTCGGTAAACTCATGGGAAAGGTTATAACTTGTTGGAGTAATCTTGGGCTGTGTGTGTGTGCGTGTGTGTGTGCGTGTGCGTGTGCGCGCGCGCACGTGTGTGCAAGTGTAAGTGAGAGCGACAACGAGAAAGTAATAAACCACATGGCTTCAGAAGTGGCAGGTGACGTCACTGCTGAGGTTTGTTAGACCACAGGTGTGTGTGTGTGTGTGTGTGTGTGTGTGTGTGTGTGTGTGTGTGTGTGTGTGTGTGTGGTTACCCAGCTTGCACCTGCATTCCCATCCCATCCCATCCCTACCCCAAACCTGCACTCTGTCTGTCTCACTAGGCGTGCTCAACATTACCTCTCTTTATCAAGCTGACTACAGACGACAGGATTCTGGGTTGTAATTAAAAGCCAAAAATAGCCAATGGAATGAGAATGCGAAAGGGCTTTCTAACCAGAATGCATTGCTGGCTGCAGTCGTCTGCAGCCGGCTTGATAAAGTCAGTAATGTCAGGTAGGCCTAATGTTGAATACGGCTAATGTCAGGCAGCTCAAATCTGACTGCTGTGCTGTCCTAGGTTGACTTTCCCAATAGATCCATGGAGCAGTGCACCAGTGCATGTTCTTTAAGGTTGATCCTGCATGTGTTTCCTGAACATTCTCACAGCCTGAATACTATAAATTATGTTGTATGTAGATCTGTGTTTTCACAAGGTGAGGGGAAACAATCCAAAAAGGCCTAAGACGTCCCTAAGAGGGACTTCATAGGCCTTTATGAACACTTCCGCTTTGGATGCTTTTGTTAAAATTCAGCCCTGTGTACTGTGATTATGTCAGTTCCATAGTTCAATTCATACTGGAATGAGCAAAGATGATGCATTGGACGGCATCAGAAGCATCTGAATGAATGTTGTGTAATTGAATTGATCTGATGTCGCAGAGGTCCTGCTGACGGGCTTAATCCTTGAGGTCATGTCTCTGATTTGGACATGCACATCAGTGCCAAACATTCAGTTATGCGGTTCAGTGTAGTACACAGAGAAGTTATGCAGTGTGGGCTGAGTACAAGTGGAAGCATACTACGCATGCTGTATGCCAGAGTGGACATGCTTTGGTGCTTCTGTCAAACAAACATGGATGCACTAGGCTCCATTTACACACGTGCTCACTCCACTCTTGTTCATCACTATCTCCATATCACTCTATCTCTCTCTACTTTTGTCTCTCGATCACTTTATCTCTCTCTACTGTTGTCTCTCTATCACTCTGTCTCTCTCACACTGCTTGCTGCTTCATAGTTTGATTCCCACAGGATTCCTTCCAGCGAGTGTTTAGCTCGAGGCTTGCACAGTAATAGTAGCTAGTTACATGCCAAGAAATTTCAGGTCCAAGTAACCCCCTATCCCGTACACACACACACACACACACACACACACACACGCGCTACACACACACACACCAACCCTCCTCATCTTGCTCTTTGGCTGCAGGCATCTGCCACACCCATATGTTGGTGTCCTCTCATGTTTGAGACCTGTTACCCGAAGGTAACACAGATTTGTCTGCTGTCAGAGTTGTAAAGAACAGGTGATGCCAAATAAATCTCCTGACTACAAACACCAGTGGATGGCGTCCTGTGGGAGCGGAGTAGTGTGTGGGTCTTTAGTGGTTGTGATGGGAATGTTATGTGCAGAGCTGGCTGCATGTATGAAGCCAGACAGGTCCTGCCCAATTAATTATTTGTCAACCCCCCCCCCCCCCCCGACACACACACACACACACACACACACACACACACACACACACACACACACACACACACACACACCCTATGGTCTGCATTGAGACTGTGAATCCCCGTCTTTCCTGCAGCCCAGCCCAGGGCTTGATGGCATTTAACATGTAAACACTGGAAAGTGAGCCTGATTGTTTTTTGCTAATTGTAAGTCTATTAGTTATGTGCTGTAGATTACAACGCATGAATGTCTCTCACACACACACACATTCACACACACACACACACAGGTCAGGCACAGAAAGGTCAAGCATGCACACACTGTAAAGTAAAGTATGACCCTGAACAGCCGAGGTGGGTGTAGCATTACACGCACATACGAGCACTCGCACACAGAACATATACGACTATGTTCATACATTCATATGTTGGGTGTGACCGACAGGCTTCTGGAGTTGTAAAATTCACAGCAATTTGGGTTTTGTGTTGCATGGGATTGAAGGAAATGCCTTTCCTACTGGCCCCGGGTTACTTATGAATGCATTTCCTGTGCTTTTTTTGCCAGGATAAACTGAGAAAAACGTTTGCATGTTTGCAGACTGATAGCAGTCCAGCGATGTCACTACATGTGTTTAAAACCACAGAACATGGCAAGCTGCCAGCAATTTGATGGATTTATCCATGTCAGCCTTTGAAAATATGAGTAGGTTGTTTAGATGATTAAATAGCATAATGGTGAATGTTTCAGCCATACACAGTGCCTATTGGCGATAGGCCTATTGCTTAATGCAGTCCTGTGCTGTTCTTTACGCTACACCTCAGTTGACTTCTGTGCTGTGCTGTGGGGGTGTAGGCCATTGCAGCTGAAGGCTGTCTGTGTGGTGTGTAGGTGCGGGTGCGTGTACGTGCGTGTATGTGTACGAAATAAACCGACCTTCCGATCAACTGCAGGTGTGTGTGTGTGTGTGTGTGTGTGTGTGTGTGTGGCTGGCCGCAAGGAAGCTGGCTAGCCATTAGTTCTAATGAAGTGTGTGTCTGTCTACGTGTCTACTGCTTTGTCAATTCAAGGCCGTATTTGTGGCTGCAGCCAGACAAGCTGTCGGCTAGCTACTTAGTTGTAATGAAGTGTGTGTGTGTGTGTGTGTGTGTGTGTGTGTTTGTATGTGGCTAGTTGGCTGGCTGGCTGGCTAGCTAGCCTCCCATTAGTTGTAATGAAGTATTTGTGTCTGTGTCTATTGTTCAGTTGTGTCCATTCCATGGTGTCTGGTCCCTCTGTGTGTGTGTGTGTGTGTGTGTGTGTGTGTGTGTGTGTGGTGTGTGTGTGTGGTGTGTGTGTGTGTGTGTGTGTGTGTCCTATGTGGTTCAAGGGAAAAGGGCTGACTCAGTGCTGGGATCCTCACACTGCCCTCTGGTATTTCCAGAAGGTCCACTGGCCCAGGGATTGTCCACCGCAGCAGCTGTTTGGAATAGCTGTCTGCTTTTAACACCACCGCTGCCCCTCTCCCATCCCCCCTTGTCCTTTCTCTGTCCCCACGAACCCCACCCCACCCCTCCCCACCCTACCGCTGGATCCCTTTGAAACAGAGACCCCTCTAGCTTCTACTGCTGTTAAGAAACCCCCCCGTTATGACAGCTTGGCTTGTTTACGCCATTGAGACACACAAAGCTGACATAAAGCTGCCCTAGTGTGTGTGTGTGTGTGTGTGTGTGTGTGTGTGTGTGTGTGTGTGTGTTGTTACAGAGGTGTGGCATCTAACATAATGTTGGGCTTGACCTATAATGGTGTGTTACTAGACTGCTTGGCGCTCAAAATTCAAATGGTTCTGACCTAGATGGCTGCACTTGAATGCCACCATGATGAGACTCGGGCTCAGGGAGAATGGGCAAAGATCATTGAATACTGACCAAAATAGAGCAGCATAATACGTTTCAATGGGTGCAAATGTGAATAGTTCCAGTCTGCATAAGTGGGAGTGTCACATGTCACAGAATAAACTTTTCAGTGATCTTTTGTATCAGTGTATGAGGGCTCTGGTCTGCATAAAGAGGGATTTCTCCTTTCGCGAAAATCGAACACGGAACTTAACCAACATTTGTGCCTCTCGCTCCACTTTTACCCTCTCTGGATACTAACAGAGCATAGCAGAGCCTATGACAATGTTAAATTCTTCATGTAAAAGAGACTGTGTAAAAACGTGAAGAACTAAATGACCAAAATTGATGCACTATGTTGAAGGAAAATCCAGTAATGACTTGCTAGTTGCCACTCCATTGAGTTTACATTTGGCTCAGAGGCCTCGGATCTGCACAATATCATATTAGACATTCTGAATGCCTAGTTGTCTCCAGGGCAGAAGGGCGAACTTATTGTGTGCCGGTTCTTGCTGGCCGCATCATTTATCATAATGTTCAGACTCAAAAGGACATGAGGGTGAGATATTGCTTCACTCGTGCGCTGTCCAAATGTTTACCCCCCTGTTTCAACAGACTCAAAAGGAGCAAAATGAGCGTCGTGCTCACAACCTGCCTTCAATAATACTGGATTCAGTCATTCTAGTCTTCATTTGATTGAGCTGATAGTCAGCATCAGCCCCCTGGTTGTGCCATAATGCTGGCTATTTCTGTGACACACACACACATTGATTCAGCTCTGTGACTACTATTACTGCAGTAATTCCATCATCTAGTATTTTACAGAATGCTGAGGTGGAATGACGGCACAACATTCCAACGATGATGAGGCTCTAGCCTTATAAAAAGCTCCCCTTCCTGCCGGGTTGTTTGTCTGTGTGTCTGTCTGTCCCTCCTATTCTTTAAGCCTATCTCTGTCTGTTCTGCTCTTTCAGTGCCTTGTCTATCCCTGCAAGTGTCTGTCTGTCTGTCTATCCCACTCCGTACATGCCTGTAGGCATGTCTGTCTGTCCGTCCGTCCGTCCGTCCCATTCTGTAAGAGTCTGTATGTCTCTCTAGGCCTCTCTGGATACCAATCAGTATTTATTTTTATTTTTATTTCTTTTTCTGTCATCCATCCTCTCTTCTATGTACCGCACTTTTTTTCCCTTTTTTTCCTCCTTTCTCTTGCTCTTTCTGTCTTTCTTCTCTCTCTGGTTGTAATCTTTTGACTGCCTCTCTGTCATTCTGTGCACTTTCCATCTCTCTCTCTCCCCCCCCTCCCCCTCTTGCTCTCTTTCTCTCTTTCTCTCCACCTCCCCAATCCCCTCATCTCTGTCTGGTTCTCCTAGTTGTCTATATATAGCCGTACGGCAGGCTATTTTTTTCTGCCTTCTCCCCTCTTGTCTCTCTCTGTGTCCTCCCTGTTGCCAGCTTTCCCAGTGTGTGTTTGCTGTGACCACGAGGATATAAACAGCAGTCGGAGAGCCGCAGTGTTGAGGGGACAGTGAGAGTGAGAGTGAGGCGGCTCGGCTCAGCTCTGTGTCGATGGATGTGCTGATTAGAGGCTAAGACTAATGGCTGCAGCCCCTCCCTGCCATCCAATAATATACAAACCTACGATTACTGAGGTGACGGGCCCCGCTAGGCTAATTCTGGTGCTGTTGATCGTGAGCAGGCTGCTTTCTCTCTCTTGCACATGCTAACACACACTTACTCACATATGCACATGCGCACACACACTCATGCATTTAGGTGCACCATGCTCTTGCATGGTCTGTTTGTAGGTCTTTTTGAAAGAGAGAGAGAGAGTGTGTGTATATGTGTGTGGTAAGAAATAAAGCAGTCAACTCTTGGGAAAAGATCTGGTCCAGCACTGTCTCAGACCCCTCAAAAGTCAGCTGTTCTCGAGGGTCAAAGGTCAGCTGTTTCATGACCTCCTCACCTCTCTGGCAAGCGTGCTGACTGGCTCTGCCAGAGTTGAGATATCTTCTGTCCAAGGGCCTGGAGGATATCAAGTCACCAGTTCTGGCAGAGAAGAGGGTCCTTGACTGTGTGTATGTGTATGAGTTGGCTTTGACCTCTGTTTGTGTGTGTGTGTGTGTGTGTGTGTGTGTGTGTGTGTGTGTGTGTGTGTGTGTGTGTGTGTGTGTGTGTGTGTGTGTGTGTGTGTGTTGGTATAGGCATGATCAGGCACTAAACACATTAGCTTAAGAGCAGAGGAATGCTGCTGGTATGAGCAGTCTGCTTGAATAGTGTTTCTAGTCTCCAGCGATTATGAAATTGGCCTCTCTTAACTGGAGACATTGATGTGACACACACACACACACACACACCACGCCAGCCACACAGACACTCAAAACAAAATCTTGCGTAATTCCAGGCAACTTGGATCCATTAAGAAATCACTGCTGACTCCTGTCAGCAGGTCTGGCCCAGACTGCATTTGACTGAAAGGTAAATAGGAATTGTTTTTGTACTGTGAAAGAGAACTGGAATGGATTCTTGGCACTACATGCGGTGTGTACAACATGTCCCCCATCCCTCCACTTGACTGGCCAGCCAACTTACCCCACAAACACACCAGTAAGTCTTTTCTTATTTTTAGGTGTGTGGGGCTCTTGGTACAGCCCGTGGCATGTTGTGGCTGGTTGTATCTGGTCATGTTGTATCGATAGCCTGCTATTATTTTTACACAGTTATTAATTGGCTACTTCCCCAACCAATAGCATGAGAAATCTGATATCGTTCTTCATGGTCCAAGACACATCAGAACACATTGAGCGTTCACACTCAAACATATGTGGATTCAAGTGTCTTAAACCACCTCCACATGTGGTTTTGGCAATCGGATTCCAAACCGTTTTGGTCATTGTTCACACCTGTATTTCGAATAAGCCACTTGCAATCAGGTTTACCCAAGACACATTCTAATGACTAGTGTGAACAGGCTTGTTTAAACTTTCTCCATAACTGAAACTGAAACTGACATCTTCGCATTTGGCTTAACTGGACATGCGTGTATGTGATGACTCCTGACAAACTTTGAAGCTGGACTGCTAATCCAGTTCGTGTTTTACTTCTTTCCTCTGTCTCTTTTTTCCCCGTCACTTTGAGAAGGCAGTTAAATACAGCTTAGCTCGTATGCCCGTCTTTCAGCCTCTGTGTATTATCTTATTGGCACCCTTTCCTCTGGAGAGATTCATCTCCGCTCTACGCAGCAGCTGAAGGGAGGTAGTTTGGTATTGATCGCTCAATGATGAATATGAGTGGTTTAAGTGTTATTGAAGTAGCAATCCCCCAAGCGTCCATGTTTAACAGCACCGGAGGCTTACTGACACATCCGGCAGAACGCTCTCGTCGGATAGGATAGATATTTGCTGTCAGATCTGAGCCACGTGTTCCGCCGTCGTCGTCGCCGTTCCCATCGATTGGGTTTGAAATGACCTATTGACCTACAATCTCAGCCTTCAGGCTGAAGTGATCTTTCTCACGCCCACTCACCCATCTGAAATGGAGATGTCTGTGAGAGGTGCTATGAAATTACACCTTCAACACCATTATTACCCTATTGGCCAGACCATAATGCTAAAGAGTATACGAGCTGACCAGCTAAATAGACAGTTAATGTTGCAGTTTGATATCATTAGCTTTGAAAGGTGCTGTCTTTTGACTAGGATTTGACTGGTCTTGCAGGCATAGCTTGCCTCACTCATCTAATGGCTTCCCGTGTCCTCATCACATCACTCAGCATTGTTCAGAGTGGTGGCACAAGGCAGCCGTCCCAGCACTAGCTGCTTTGCATGCTAATTTTAGTAAATATCTGGATAAAGTAAGATAGAAGGCAAGGTGGTTTTGACATGATGGTAAAACAGGCCTTCGAGTAAACTAGTAAATTAAACTAGTAAATATCTGGACAATAATGCTGGAGCAGATGCGTGATCCAGTATCAGGCTGCAAATTTGTGCTGCTGGACTGCATTAAACTAGTAAATATCTGGACAAAGTAAGATGGAGGGCAAGGTGGTTTTGACACGATGGTGAAACAGCCCTACTGCTGCTGCTGCTGCTGCTGCTGCTAGCCTCTTCATCAGGCTAAACAAGCTTCTCTGCTTCTTCTACACACTCTCTCTCTGACCATGCTGTGTATGTTTTCCTTTCCTGTATGTGAAGCTGAATCTGAGGGGAGTGTGTGTGTGTGTGTGTGTGTGTGTGTGTGTGTGTGTGTGTGTGTGTGTGTGTGGTGTGGTGTGCGGCGCGGCGTGTGCGTGTGCGTGCGCGTGTGCGTGGGGGGTGTACCCTGATCAGCTGTGTGGAGATCCTAGGCTTAGGATCAGGATCAGGCTGTATTTGTTTCTCTGGCTCCCTGTGTTTCCCTTCAGGCTATTTCCAGCCACTGACAGACAGGAAGTGATGCGTTACTCACTGCCATGTCTTAGGTACAGTGGCTTGTGTATGGAGGACAGAAACAGATAGGCTAGCCTACCAGCTCAGTGGTAAACTGGCATTTCATCTGACTCTGCTATGACCCATGGATAGACCACATTGGGCTCTGAAGTGGTCTAGACCTAGTTTGGTTATGGTCACAGTTTTACAGTCCAGACTCGGTGAAGTGTTTTAGTATTTTCAGTGTGTTTGTTCTGCCAATGGCTGAAGTGTCTCAGTCAGTAGATTGTATGACCAGTAGCCTAGTAATGAGACACTGTACCGGCTGATATCTGTCAGCCTTTTTTCCCATAGGTACTATTGTGCACTACAAGGCCATCCATGTCACATTTAATAAAACCTCTAAAAAGTGCTTCATGTACTTTCATGCAAAAATGTTGTGTTCTCCAAAACAGAAGCCAAAATGACATGGATGACCATGGCTGTGTGAAAGTAAGTTTTCATTCCTGTGTACAGAATCATGCTCTTGTGTGTAGGATGGAATGCGTCTCCATTCTTGTGGTGCAGTTTAGACCCCATGGTTTTATTTGTGTTTGTTTTTTTTGTTTTGTTTTTTCATTTTCAGCAGTACTTTCACATATCTACCATTTTTAAACCCAGAGGAGGTCTTTGGGAAAGATGGAAACAATGCGCTCCCTAGAGCACGTTACAGAGTACAGCCATAAATAGTTAGGATTGTGCTTTGGCATTTTGGTGGAAAAAAATTGAACCTCTGAGGCCTCCAGTCGAGTCATTTGTTAGAGGCGAGTTTAAACTCCAACAATCGTGCCACGGCCCTTTTAAACGCTGATCCCGTCGGAGAGAATGCCCTGGCGGTTTAGCTGTGCGGGAATGTCTTTTCCCTCTATGGAGATGGTCTTTTAATGATGCCTGCCTTTATATGGTCTGACCACACAGCCCGGCCCTTGGTGAAGCACCCACTGCCTCAGTTGATTTGCAGCCCTCTGTCCACACATGCATGTTCTCCATCTCTCTCTCTCTCTCTCTCCCCCCCTCTCTCTTGCGCGCGCACTCTCTCTCTCCTTTTTTTCTCTCATTCACACACTCTCACTGTCTCTCTCTCTCTCTGAGACAGAAGAGCTGACACAGTCCCACTTTCTGGGCATTTTAACAAGGGCAGTGTAGAACCTGCCGTGTGTGTGTGTGAGTGCGCTTGACACTGTGGGTTCTGGCTGGGGCATTTTTTAACAAGGGCACTGCAGAACTCTGTGTGTGTGTGTGTGTGTGTGTGTGTGTGTGTGTTTTTTGTGTGTTGTGTTGTGTTGTGTGTGTGAGAGAGAGAGAGAGTTTTCTCGGCATGAAACAGCTGCTTTGGAACGACTGCAGCACAGAACTGCTCAGCAGTTCCTCACCAGACTCTCTCCAGAAATGCTTTTGGAACCGCAGAACCATTCTCTCACTTCTAGCCCATAAGCCTCATTTATAAAAAAAGAAAGAATAAAATTGGATGACAAGGCTAGACTACATCTGTCAAAGCTCAACGTATTCTCTGTGCTCAGTTAAGCTGATCTTTGGCAACCCATCCATGTTTTGTCTCTGTCTCTGTCTCTGTGTCCGTCTCTGTGTCCGTCTCTGTGTCCGTCTCTGTGTCTGTCTGTCTGTGTGCGTGCGTGTGTGCGCGTGCATGCGTGCATCCCAAAGCAAACCTCTGGTTACCATGGAAACGGAGAAACCTTCTTCCTTCCTTTATCCGCTCCCCTCATCAGTGCAGTGTCCAGTTAGAGGTTTGTGTTTTTCTTCCAGCTCCCTCTAACTGGATTGCTTTACACACACACACACACACACACACACACACACACACAATCACTCTCTAACCTCCCCTCTGCCTCCCCTCTTGGGTTTGTTTACTGAATTAAATTGTCTAATCAGATCTCTGGGGAAACAGGCGGTGGAGTGTGAGGGAGGAATGCAGGCAGCCTGAGAGCGGTTAGTCCTTAATGGCCAGGAATCTGGCACAGACACAGGCCCGGCCCGGCCCAAACTGGCCCAGCGGAGCACGTGATGGGGAATATGGAACGCATGGTTGGGGCATGACAACAGGATGCTCTCACTCACTCACTCACTCTCTCACACCACTCACTCTCTCACACTTATTGCTTTGCCTTATCTTATGTTTTTTGGAGGGCTAGTGTGTAGAGAGCAATGTGGCTATTATGGCTAGTGTCCTAGTTTGGACTAGCTAGGATGGAAGATACTGATCTCACACACACACACATAAACAAACCCATGCAGAACATTGTAAACAAGAGTCTGCAATAACACCACCTTACCCATTTGAGTCTGTGGTCTCTCTGAGTGTCTAATGTCTTTGAGTAAGAATGTTGTGCTACTTCGTTACATTGATTAAAGGTGCCGTTAGCGATCCGGGATGATGTCATGTTTTTGTTTATGTTTCTTAGCAGAGACTTTTGTCCAACTCAAACTACATTATATCTGAACCAAAGACGAGAGGTCGACTCGCTCAGTCATTTCTGTAGCCCTTCTTGAGAAACTTTAATTCCAGTCCTTGGAGCCAGGGCACTGTATAAAGACTTGGTTTATTTACAGTCTAGTCAGAGATATTAACTTAATGTTACAAATAGCCTACTTTTGTGTGTTTACTCACCATTGCTGAGCTTTTAGGTTGGTTCCTTAGCCTGCATGCCATGCTGTCGAGATGATCCTGTATCTGGCTCTTCTACTGCATTTTCAAATGCTGCTCTGTATTTACAGACCGCTACAGAATGCCGAACTTTTAGATAGGCCTATAGATTAAATAGCCTACATGCCATACTGTCAAGATTAGCTGGCCATTGAGGACGCAAGGCCTTAAGGTCAATCCAGTCATATTTTGCTGAGCAGACTTGGCTTGGAGTGTGGAATAGCTTTCAGGAGGGTTGATCTCCTAAGAGAAAGAGCACACATCCACTCATTAAGAAGTAAAACCAGACTAAAATGACATTGATGACAATGACCCACTGGACCGTTTCCTACTTTTAGTCAAAGTAGCCTCTGTGTTCTTGAAACGGTGACTTATGGATCAAATACACCCTGCTGACATATGACCCATGTGGAAGAATAATGTAATTTGTCACAATGCCTTGTAAGGGTATAATCTAATTTAAGAAGGAAAGGTTTTGCAGTTAGCCTATAAGACCAGTGTTCTGGTTTGAGCTTCCTTTCCATGACCAGTACCGGATCAGAACCATGACCATTCCAGAGTTTATTCCTCACATTTTGGTATTCTATAGTTATTAGGGTATGAGGTGGCATGGAACATGTTGTGTTCTTTTTTCTGTTGTACCTCTGGTCAACAGTATCTCTGCCTGAGTGGTGCTTTTTGACCTCCAATAGTTAGGCCCCATTCCATTTCTACCACTTTCACTCGTCTCTGGCCATAGCACTCGGTTTTGTGCATTGAAGGGGAAGTGCTTTTCAGCCCTTAAAACCACCCTTTAGAGTAGAGGGAGGTCAGGTACAGGCTTCAAATGAAGTGTAGGGATGATTACCAGGCATGCCTTGTGTGTTTACACAGTGAGAGTCAGGAAAACAGTCGAAGAAATATGACGGCCAGCTCAGGAAAAGAACACAATGGATATTATTTGGTATGCAAAATTCAAAATATGTTGGGGATGGGGTTGATGCAGATGTAAAGAAATTGCGTTGCGTCAGGACATGAACGATAGAAAATTGTTCAGGATGGACTGAATGATTTGAAAAATAGAAAAATCTGTTGAATGTTTTGAGAGACCAGCAAATACATGTCCAACAGAGAACAGAGGTCCAATATTTCCCAGCAGCCTCATGAATGCACTGCCTATATAGCTGCGTTTACGTGAACAAAAGTATCCTGGTGAAGCTTCCGTTAGGCTATAGATAATTTTCTGGATGTGGCATTTATGAACGCGGAGAAATCTGATTAATTCTGTGGACATGAGCCGCCATTTTCAAACAGAGTGAAATATAGGCCTACTTTCCAGCTATGCAAATTTGCATGAAGTGGTGTCCCATTTTGTAGCTACATATTTCTACCCCTAACACCTCTCACTTCATCATCAAGGGGTAAATTAGCCTGACCAGGTGCTAGCCAGCTAGATGGTCATCTGCCATCTTCCTGGAAGCCCAGTGTTAATTTGTCCCTGTCCAGGGCACCAGTGATGCAGTCCTTGCTTTGACTAACGTGTGGTTGCAATGTGAGCCTGGTGTTTTTGTTGTGTGTGGTTTAGGGCAGTGGCGTATCACAGAGCCACACAAGTGTCAAGTGTCTCACTGTAGTGGTGCAATGGATTAGGTAAAGCAAATGCAAATAACCTTGGACTACTCCATATTTCTGTGCATAAATAGCCTAGACCTTCTCAGGCCGGTGTAGGCCAAAATGGGATATTTTGTTCTAGTCTCTTGCTGTCCTTTAGAAAGCAGGAAGGACATCAGATTTGGGTTCCTTAAGGCAGAGAGAGACATCTTTTTTTGAAGGGTGTGGTCCTGATAGTGTATGTTCAAGCAGACAGAGAGAGAAGCAGTGGCATGATAAGCTAACACCGGACCTGTAAGGAAGATTATCAAGGCAGGCCCCTTATACAACGCGTGATGGCGCAATGTCCACAAATACATTTACATTACATTTATGCATTTTAGCAGACGCTTTTATCCAAAGCGACTTACAACTCATCAACTATCAATTATTCAGGGCCAGTCTCCCCTAGAGCAACTTAGGGTTTAGTGCCTTGCTCAAGGGCACAACGGTGGCAGCCGGGATTCGAACCCACAACTTTTCAGGCTGCTTACACGCTAGCCAGGTTCCTTAACCACTACACTACCACCACCAAGGGGGATGGAGATTGTCCTCTCTGGGCCACCGTAGCCTCTGGGGTGTTGAGGCAGGATGACTGGTGTATTGTGGGTGGTGTACAGACAGAATGTTGGGCAGCAGTAGTCTGAAGCGGCCAAGTGTGAACAGTAGCCCTCTGACTGACGGCTCCATTTGGCAATTAATCCTAGCGTGTATCTTGTGAGTTGGGCAAACATACAATGGCTCTAGAATATTACATCAGCGTTATGAAATTACATTCATGTTTGCATTTTGAGATGGTGGATTGCCTAAAGTGTCATTTAGCTCTTTTAAGTTCATTTTTATAAGGCGAAAATATATGACTTAATCTCAAAGCTCTTGCCAGAGCCCTGCCTGAAGTTCATGTACATAGATCAAGCACTTAAGCCACAATAGCAAGCAATAGGCCTATGCAGCACATACGCCCTAGACTCAGCACTATAATCAGCCACACCTGAGATGTATGTTGGTGCAACGTTTTCAGGACTCCCTGTATAGAACAGAATACAGACCTATAGGCCTATCTAATGTTTCAGAGCTGTTTGGGTAAGATGGCACCCAGGCTGGTTGATTATTGCATGAGTGGAGTATGTGTGATCAAGAGTGTGTTGGGTAGTGTTAGGCCTGAGCCTGAGCTCATTCAGTGGGCAAGGCCAGGTCATATCTTTGGAAATGGTAGATGAGGTCATGTCTTCTAACACCCCGTGTGTCTGCTTAATCGCCATTTACAGTCTCCTAAACCACACACACACACTTGGCATGCTCTTGAGGGCTGAGCACTGTGTCTGGCCCGGCATGCCCTCTTTCCAGCACACACCTCCTGCAGTTACACACACACATATACACACACACACACACACTCAGAGGATCCATCTAGGGAGCTGTGCACTCTGGAGGAATCCCCAAGGTGCAGCTTAGCTAATAAACCAGCCGTTGCAGTCTGACATACACACACACACACACACATACACTACTTGGCTCTCGTATAGGTCACTTGGGGAGAAGAGCATGTTCTGCTACACATGGAGAGTAGACTCTCCTATACATTTCAAACTGTGTTCGATTTTTAGCTGAACAGCCTGGAAAGATCCTAAAAAACCCCAAAAAAACAAACATTCTTATGCGCTGTGGACATAGGCACCGCCATGAGCGTGTCTGTAGACTCTCTGTTACTTGCCCCAAGTACACTGGCGGAAAGTATGTGATAAACACTGGATTTTATTGACCTTAACTGCCAAAAATAGAACCCGAATCATAATTTATGTGGCGACAGCACAGTTCAGCGCTGATGTGCAGGGTTTTATTGAAAACAATGGAGTCGAAAACTAATAAAATGTCAGAAGCGGAATGCAGTGCACTTGTGTCGGCACCCGTGTGTAGACGTCCCTCTTATCAGATCGGAGTATTCGTCCCAGCATTAGAACTTGTGGTAATGCGCTGGATATTTGTCCCAGCATTAAGATTCACAGTAGTCAATTAGTATTCTAAATAGTGTTCTTCAATATCTCTCTCTCTCTCTCTCTCTCTCTCTCTCTCTCTCTCTCTCTCTCTCTCTCTCTCTCTCTCTCTCTCTCTCTCTCCTCTCTCTCTCTCTCTCTCTCTCTCTCTCTCGATGATCTTGATGCTGCTTGTCATTCTCAGAGGGTGGATATTGTCCTATTTTCATAAATCTGGGGTTGCTGGTGGTGAAAGTAGGCCAGTGTTTGGCACTGATGTCGGCGTAGCCGTGGGTGGGTACATCATGGTCCCAGAGCTGAGAGAAATTAGAGTCCTGATGTCTATCACTTCTGACATGCCTATGGATCTGTAGGCCTGTGTGTGTAGCAAGGTTTTCTTTAGTATGACAGACAACCACAGTATTTAATCCGTCCAGCCTCTGTGCGAGTGTGTGAGTGGGTGTTTCTAAGGGACATGTGTGCATTGTGTATGGGCGTGTGTGTGTATCTGTGCATGTGACTTTGTGTGTCCTCATGTACCACAACATGCACAACCTGCCTATAAAGTGTACTTTTATGTGTGTGTGTGTGTGTGTGTACAGATAACCAAATGCATTCAGCCATGCATAAGAAGGTCGGTGTGTGTAGTTTAACTGTCCTTTTACTGGTGTGTGTGTGTGTGTGTGGTGGGCGGGTATGTGTGTATTCCTTTGGCTTCTCCTGATTTAGCATGTTTACTAGCCTGAAGCCAAAGCCAGTATCTCTACTCTACTGTGACACTCCGTCACACAGCCCAGTCAATAGCATGTACACATGCAAATTATACCCATCTTGAAGTGGTTTTCTGCTGGTGTGTGTGTGTGTCGTGTGTGTGTGTGTGTGTGTGTGTGTGTGTGTGTGTGTGTGTGTGTGTGTGTGTGTGTGTGTGTGTGTGTGTGTGTGTGTGTGTGTGTGTGTGTGTGTCTCTCTCTCTGTGTGCGCGCGCACGTGCCCTAGAGAGCAGCTGACCCAGAAGAGTCTCTGGTGCTGGTTGAGCTCATGTCTCTCTGGGCTCAGTAATGGTTCAGTGGTCTAATGCAAAGCTACCACAGCCTGCTTTCTCAGGAATTTTCCCAGACCTGCTTTGCAAATTGCATTTCCTCCGCCTATAGAAAATGTAGTTAGTGCTTGCTCTTTCTCCTTCCTTTTTCTGCTCTCTCTCTCTCTCTCTCTCCCTCTCCCTCTCCCTCCCTCTCTCCCCTTATCGGTCTCTCTCTCTCTCCCCCCTTATGTCTACCTCCTCCACCTTCTCTTTCCTTTTCTGTTCCCCTGTCTATCTATCTGTCTCTCTCTCTCTTCCTCAGTCTCTCTCTTCACCCCTATCTCTCTCTCTCTCTCTCTCTCTCTCTCTCTCTCTCTCTCTCCCCTTATCTGTCTCTACCTCCTCCACCTTCTCTTTCCTTTTCTGTTCCCCTGTCTATCTGTCTCTCTCTCTCTTCACCCCTATCTCTCTCTCTCTCTCTCTGTCTGTCTCCCTCTCTCTCCCTCCATCTCTCTGCCCTGAAGGCCTGGCTTCAGTAGTGTGTTGGTGTTTTCCCTGACATGATCTCTGAAGGCCTCAGCAGTTCATCTTGTGTCCCTTCCCATTCAGACACTTCTCAGACACACAGGCATTTAAGGTACAGCATTCAAGACCACATCCAGCGCAGCGCAGTGAATGACTTCTCCTGAAGTTCTTTAAACTGCCTGGCTTGTTTGGGTGGCTGTGGTTTTTATAGAGGTCTGTGTAATTGAGTAGGATGGAAATGTGCATTTGTGTTTTGTGAAGTTTGGCTTTAATTGTGCTAAATTGTGCATTTATAGGTTTTGGGAAGTTTGGTTTTATAGTATGGAGCTGTGCATTGGTTCATTTCCTCCAGTTCTTGCCTTTTCATTAACGCCTGTTTCGCGCCAGTGCGACTATTTTACTGCCTCCAGTCATTGAAGCATTTGCCCCTTGCCAAGTCTACATGTTTCACAAATCTCAGAACTAAATACTAACTGTTTCTTTTTCTTTCTCTCTCTCTCTCTCTCTCTCTCTGTCTGTCTCTGTCTCTGTCTCTCTCTCCCTCTCTCCCTCTCTCCCTCTCTCCCTGCAGCAAAGCCGTTCACCAGCAAAGTGAAGCAGATGCGACTGCACAAGGAAGATTTTGAGATCTTGAAGGTGATTGGCCGAGGAGCCTTTGGAGAGGTAAGGAACTTAATGCCATCGGCCAATGGGGTAGAGGAACACAACAGACAGAATGTGAGGGGAAGAGCTTGTTGGATCTCCTCCAGACGGAGACATATTTTAGCCATGACTCCAGGAATCCCTAGAAATCTGGGTGTTTTTGTTCCTGGAGAGAGGGATGGAGAGAACTAAGGAAAGATGGGAGACAAACACTTCACTCTGTGGTTGTTTTTGCTTGAGGCTGGGGGATGAGGTTGGACACCGCAATGGATTCTTCTGGAACTTGGGCTGAGCTGAACACATTTTCTGCTTAAATATTGTTTTTCAGGGCAGATGCTGATTGTTGACTTTTATTGGAAGTGAGTGCTTTTTATTGAAAGAAAAGTGGAAACTGGAGCCAGTTAAACAATGACCAGTTGATTTGTAAAGGATGTCCAGTCACTGTCAATAAAATATAATTACCTGTGGTCCCTGTATTTACCATATCGGCCTAGTTTACATAGCGGAGAGGCTATGCTTAGAGTATGTGGCAGTAAAACTGAAGCACTATCCTAGCACTGTGTGTGTGTGTGTGTGTGTGTGTGAAAGCAGTCCCTGGGGGATGCCTGTGGTGTGTCAGCAGGGTAGGTTGTTATGCGTGTGCATAAACATGTGGTTGGCGCTCTCGGGGTGAGTGTGAGTGTTTGTTTATTTCTCAAGCTCTCACCCTGTGCTTCAGGTTTGGCCCTGTGATCAGGTCTAATCAGGTCTAGCCATGAGGGGTGCTTTTCACAAAACTATAGTTACCAACTATAGTGCAGTGCAGTTACCCATTGCCCGTTGCTAACTGGTTAGCAGCTGTGGTTTTGGGAAATGCACCCCAGGCCAGTACAGTAAAGATCACCTGTAGGTCCTGCTTGAAGTGATGTTTTCATCTGACCTTGCCTTAGTGTTTTCATTATTGGCCCAGATATTGGCAAGTTTTACCAAACCTGGTGAGAGACCCCTTCTAGATCAGCTGGTGCTCCTACTTACTGTACATAGATGTTAAGAGAGAGGGAGAACTAAGGAAAGATGGATAGATAGATGTTAAAAGAGATAGAGAGAACTAAGGAAAGGCGGACAGATAGATGTTAAAAGAGAGAGAGAGAACTAAGGAAAGGTGGATAGATAGATGTTAAAAGAGAGAGAGAGAACCAAGGAAAGGTGGATAGATAGATGTTAAAAGAGAGAGAGAGAACCAAGGAAGGATAGATAGATGTTAAAAGAGAGAGAGAGATGTGTCCATACGAAGTGACGTGGACTTATGACGGCAGGTTCCGGAATTTAACCCTGGTGTCCCCATGTGATGATGTCACTGCTTATCTCGTCCTCATGGGTGCAAGTCACCATTACCCCATTTTTTGCTGTTGGCTGTTGATTAGATAGTTCAGATCAGCTGTTGTTCCTGTTTAGATAGATATTCATCCATAATGGGTTTGTTGTTTGCCTGGCATCAGAACCCCTGCAGGTATTGTCCTGGGAGTGTGATAAATCTGTTATTGAAGGTGTTGGAGAGGGGGGGGGGGGGTTGAAGAGAGAAGGAGAGAGAGAGCGAAATAGGGGGTTGAAGAGGGAAAGAGAGAGAGGTTGAAGAGGGAAAGAGAGAGAGGTTGAAGAGGGAAAGAGAGAGAGGTTGAAGAGGGAAAGAGAGAGAGGTTGAAGAGGGAAAGAGAGAGAGGTTGAAGAGGGAAATCAAGGCTGCAAGTGAGAAAGAGTGATGAGTGGAAGAAAGGGAAGGATGGGGGGGGGGGGGGGGTCTTCCTCTCCAGACTCTCTTGTTCCACTGCCCTTAGCCCTTTAGGATAGAGTATTCTGTTTGGTTTGTCCCACATGGGTCTCCGTAACTCCAAACCATTGGCTCTTGGAACTGGCTTTGTGCTGTTGTATACGATATCTTCACACCATCCTGTTTCTTAACCCCAGTTGAGAGGAGTTGACCTAGAGAGTTGAGAGGTTGAGTTTAAGGGTGCAGAGAGGGGCAGAGGCTCTGAGGCAGAGGATGAAAAGGTTGAAGGGTGTTGGGAGGTGGAGAGAGAGGGAGAGGTTGTGTCCTTGAGCAGAGGGCAGAGAGGTTGAATTGAAGGGTGTAGGGGTTAAGGTGAGGGCTCAAGGGGTGGATTTGGGAGCTGGAGGGTTTGGGCAGAGGGGTGGAGAGAGAGGAAGAGGTTGTGCCTTGGAGCAGAGGCCTGCTCACCAGAGACTGGATCAGAACCACGGCAGCACCGTGGAACTGATACCAAGGACATCACGATCCCCCATCAAACCACTCTAGAATAGAGCGCACCAAGAATGTTGTTGATGCTACGGTGTGTGTGTGTGTGTGTGCGCGGGTGGGGGGGGGGGGGGGGGTGTGTGGTGTGTGTGGCGGGTGCGAGCGAGTGTCTGTAATGTGAGAAAGAGATGCGTGTGTGTGAGCGAGAGAATGAGATGACTGATACCTGTGAGTGAGAAGTGTGTGTGAGAGAGTGTGTTCCTGTCTACCTCTTTAAGCCATGGCTATACACATAACCTGATGGAGTCAGCTGCAGCTGCAATAAGACCCAACTCTAATGGTGATGTTCCTCTATCTCAGTCCGCTAACAATACAAACCCATCGCTCCCACTTTTCTCAGAATCATGACGCAACATTTGGTTTGTTTATTTTTTGACCAGTAGGCAGGATTCACATACATACATCTGGATAATTTTGTTAACAGATTTCTTTCTTTTAAATGTGTTTACACTCATACACAGAAACCAGCATTTTGAAATGTCTCCACTAAGGAGGGCAGTTTAAAAAAGTGAAGTGGCTAACATTCTGTGTATGTGTAAATGAAAGGCGCGTTAGGTGCGCTAAGTGAGGGATGCTGAAAAGAAATTCGTTAGGAGTCCTGAACTGCCTTTTACATTTACATGTATGCATTCAGCTATCAGTTACTTAGGGGCCAGTTTTCCCTAGAGCAACATCAGGTTAGGGCACAACGGTGGCACCCGGGATTCTAACCGCCTAGTTTCCAGGCTACTAGCATGCTAGCTGGATTCATTAACCGCTACACCACCACCGCAACTATTGTTGTTATTCCTGCAGTAGCCCTGGTACGGTTGCTGCTCCACACTGAAAGCGCTTGTGTCCTGTTAGAGGCCAAATACAACAAATGTGTTCATATGGACCAAAAAAGAGATCTTCTCAGAACACAGAAATGTTACAGAAACCAGTCTAAATCAGATTTGGCTCTACTTCTTTTAACAGCCCTGGCCTTGCTAGCGGAACAGGGCCTGGTAAACGGCGGATGGGTTTTGGTGGCGGTGAGGATGGTGGTGGTTTCGAAGCGGCGATGTCATTGGCTGCGTCTGCGTTTGTTCTCTCCATGTAAACTTTAGTAACCTCTCTCACTTGGGCAGGAATGTACAGAATTCTCAATGAAAGCTTGTTTTGGCCACTCAGAGAAGTGCAGATCAGAAGGGGAGAAGAGGGGGAAGGGATGGGGGGAGTGAATCCTGCACTTGTTTCCCTTGGACTGTCCCAGGCGCTGGGCGCACGGCACTTTGTGCTCGGCTCGCTCGCCTTGCCTACTCTGAGCTTCACTGTTTTGCTTCTTTTTTCTCTTCGTCGTCTTCTGCTGCTCCCTTTCTTCTTTGTCCTTCGTCGTTGGTAGAGAGAGACTGTGTTCTCTTCTTCAGGCTCCGTGACAGAGCTTAGATATGCCAGTGGAGTGTTTGCTGTCGGAAACAGACGCCTCTGGGCATGTTTAGACACATTGCTCCCAGCTTGTGTGTGTGTGTGTGTGTGTGTGTGTGTGTGTGTGTGTGTGTGTGTGTGTGTGTGTGTGGACTGCACACACAGAAGGGCCTTGTGCAATGTAGAGAGTGTGAATGAACAAGGATGGGGAAACAGCGGGCTGTCTTCACGGATGAGGCTGGCTGTCAGACTGAAGCTGTGCAAATATAAACACAAAGACACACACAGATGCACACAGTTGTACACACAAACACACTCAAAACACACAGATGCGCGCGCACACACACACACACACACACACACCACACACACACACACACACACACACACACCACATGTATGCATGTGGGTGGGTGTGCATGCATGCGTGACTTAAGGAGGAAGAACATAAAAAGAGGGAAAAGAAAAACAGTATCTCCAACCCTACTTGTGCAGAGCTGCCCAGACATGCAAGAGAGCAAAGATCTCTCCACAGCCCTTCACATATATGATATGATCCCTTTCTAAGATCACATTAAACCAGCTGAGCTTAGAGCTGCGTTGCATTGGCCACAGATGCACGCCCAGGCCCAGTGGCCCAGTCAGACCAAAGATCACCGAATACTGACCAAGAGAGAGCAATGTAATGCGTTACAATGGGAACAAACGTGAGTAGTTCTGGTCTGCATAAGTACTGACCAAGAGAGAGCAATGTAATGCGTTACAATGGGAACAAACGTGAGTAGTTCTGGTCTGCATAAGTACTGACCAAGAGAGAGCAATGTAATGCGTTACAATGGGAACAAACGTGAGTAGTTCTGGTCTGCATAAGTACTGACCAAGAGAGAGCAATGTAATGCGTTACAATGGGAACAAACGTGAGTAGTTCTGGTCTGCATAAGTGGGAGTGTCACATTGAGTCACAGTATAAACTTTTCAGTGATCATTGGTATCAGCATATGAGAGCCTCTCGTGTCAGACTGCCTGTGCTAATAGGAAGCCTTTTAGCAACACGAGCTGAATCCTAATGCACCCCAAGGGCTAAGTCCTTGACCCCTTGTATGCCTAACTGACATCTGCTGACTTTATGAAGTCTTTCAAGGGTTCAGGGCCTAGCATTGAAGATGACATTGGGATTGAACCCTCAAACAGTATTAGCCACACAAGTGGAATCGTAATGCACCCCAAGTGCTAAGCCCTGAACCCTTAAAAGATTTAACTGCCAACAATTGACCTCATGATTGTGGCATGGCAGTGCAGTCACTGACGATTCACAGCTTAAGAGCTTCAATATGATATGATAAAACAATATGACATGACCATCCACACCAAAACAATTCAAAGTGCATCTGAAATTATGTTAAATTCAGATGTGTTTTGTGTGTTACAATCCTTCTTCTGTTGTGTACAGATTATTCATGTCTGGCATTTTGCATTTGACAGTCATTTATTCAAATTGCCCAGCCCTGGCTGACGGTTATGTCTGACATAGGCTAGCCTGTGCATTGGACAGATGCTGGGTTATGGAGGCTGTGAGATTGCTGTAGCTGGATTATGGACAGAGCCATTGTGTTTTCTGCAGGGAAGGCTGTTCTGTTGATCAGATAATCATTGTCTGTTGTCTTCTGGCAAGATGATGTGCTATTAAAAGGTGCCTGCGCTGTGTTGTGTCGAGGTGTATCTGTGTGTCTTTCCGGCTTGGGTTATGTGTAACACAACACCCTGTGTTGCAGCCTGTCCTTTCCTGTTGGCGTCTCCAGGCACCAGCCTTGACAGCCCTAAGTGACTATCAGCCCAGCGCATCTTTTGGCCTTCATTCACCTGCAAGTTATTTTGTTTTCCTGGCACTGACATGCACAGCCCATCATCTCCAGTGAGGAACAGAGTTGTTGTGCCCCAGTGTCTCAAGATTAAGGCTTGCCTGCTTTTCTAGGTGAAGCTATGGTCTTTGCTTGCCAGAGGCTAGGCAGGCAGCCTTTTAAGAACCAGAGCTGTCGTGACTCCTCTCGATGACATGAGTGAATTCTTGTTTTGTGCACTTGGTGTTTCTATCCTCGCCGCTCTCAGAATGAGAGAAGCAATCCTTATCATTTACAGAACTGTTGTTGTTGTATTTGAATGTTCCAGTCATCTGATAAAGTTCTGTTGTGCTTAGAAAGTTCCATTCCATTCATAAAAATTTCCAAGAAAGTTCAATTTTGCTCCTAAATGAAGTGTTGTGGTATGTTCAGTAAGTTCCTGTGGGCTGCTGCTGTGTGGTTTGATGCACTCGTCATGCTTTTGGTCTTGTTGTGTTTTAGGTGGCCGTCGTGAAGGTGAAGAACGCGGATAAAGTGTTCGCCATGAAGATCCTCAACAAGTGGGAGATGCTGAAGAGAGCTGAGGTATGATGCTCTTCCTGAGCTCCACAGGGCTGCAGAGGAATAAAGAGATCTAGATCCTATACAGAGAGTCTTGAATTCTAGCGCTCCCCCTAACCCTAAAATTACAAAGGAAGAACTGTGCACATCGGACAGTAGGTCCAGATGCTGGACAAAATCTAGCAAGAAAATCCACAAAGAATAGGTCTGCACACTTAAAATAACCAATGATCGAAAGTTAATTCTGGGTCCGCACACTTAAAATGACCAATGATTGAAAGTTAATTCTGGGTCCGCACACTTAAAATGACCAACGGTTGAAAGGTAATTCTGGGTCCGCACACTTAAAATGACCAATGACCAAAAGGTAATTCTGTGCCACAAAAGGAAGAAAAACAGAAAAAAGGGTTTTAAGTGTACAGGCTCATTCTGTGTGGATCTACCTCTGATCTAACACTGAGCAGTGTGCAGGCCCATTCTAACCCAAAGCCCTGAACCCCTTCAAAGACTTAACTGGCATGAATCAACTAATCATGAAGTCAGTCGGCCACGATTGGTTAGTCAACCAATCAGCTGGCAAGCCATGAATCAGCCAAAATGGCAGTTTAGTCTTTGAGGGTTGAGGGCTCAAGTCTTTGTTCTTAAGGCTTAGGGGGGGCAATGGGGAAAAGCCGTAATGTTCTTGCTTATCAGCCTGGCTTGTCTTAATCTGCTTGATCGTAACTGATTATGTTGTCCTAACCTAAAGTAATGATCAGGTAGATGGTTTTATGGAATAGTTAGGGTAATAACAGTCTGTTAGTGCTGTGCAGTAATAGCTGAAAAGCATTGGTAATAAAGATAGGAAGGAAGAGTTATGGGAATGAGTCATTAATAGGTTATGTGGGAATGATGTGTTGGGTGTGTTTTTTTTTTATGCTAATGATGACTTTCAGTGAAATGGGATGATGGTAGTAATTTGCCCTTTGAATTGCTTTTAAGGCAGGGCAAGGAACAGTAATTGATGTGAGTCAGTCATGGATGCTGTGTGTGTGCTTGTGTTTTATGGGGTTAATTTTCGCTGTGGTGTTTCGTCTCAGACGGCGTGCTTTCGGGAGGAACGGGACGTGCTGGTGAACGGCGACAACCAGTGGATCACTACGCTGCACTACGCCTTCCAGGATGACAACTTCCTGGTGAGTCGCGAGTTGTGAGTCACCATCTTGTGGCCCTCTTGATGTTTGGGCTTCTGTTGCTATGGCAGAGCCCTAAACTATGGGATGTAGTCACCCCGCTTCATCACCATTTAATTGTTCCCAGTTAGTAACCTGTGAACAACCAGCACATACTGAACATGGGTTGATACAGTGTCAATATAATGAATTCAATATAATGACTATCCCATGGATATAAGACAAGAGTAGAAAAGAGAATGTTGGGTGAGTTTGGCAAGTCAGTGGCCTGTCCATACACTATCATGAAATAGTTCAGTTGACCTTTGAAGCCAACTGGTTTGAAGCTTAGTGAATAAAGTCACTAACATCAAAGGCAGTTAATTGCAATGTACTAATACATTATCTATTTATTTATTTATATTGTTAAATATTTTTAAATAAAAATGACTATCTACAACCAGCGGGTAAGGGGGTCAGCTCAAAACTCAAATGTATTGGCCTGAGGGGCCAGTGGGGGAGAAATCTCCTGCAGGAGTCCTTCCCTGCCAGAGTACTTTGCCTCCCAGCTCCCAGGCCAAGTACAGAGGGGTGAGATGAGAGTCCCCTGTGTTCTGTGGACAGCAGCAGTGTCCAGCCAGTCAGTTAGCTGACTCAGGTGTACCACAGCGGGGCTGCAGCTCAATCTCATTGCTCAGGTCTGATTCAGCTGCATTGGGGGTGGTGTAGGTAAAGTCGTTGGTGTCTTCTCTGCTATCGATTACTCAGGTCTGATTCAGCAGCATTGCAGGTCAGCTGCCATGGCCAGACCACACACCACACACACACACACACACACCACACACAGACAGACAGACAGACAGGGCTACGTCCTGGAGCGCAGACTGGCAGTGCCCCTGCAGACAGATGTACCAGTGACATCTGCTTCCTCTGGGTGCCGAGGGGTCTCTGACCGTCTCTCTATCATGAGAACACACACACACACTCACGCTCACCCACTCACTCACACACTGACTCACACACGATCACAAATAGTCACACATGCAAACTTACAGAAAAACACACACATGTCCTTAAATTGAAACATCCATACCCAAAAACGTACAGTGACAGACACACTATTGTACATTTAAATGCACACATAAGCAAACACTAAACCACACACACAAATGTCAGACAGTCACACAACTGAAACCCAACTTCCCACACACACACACACACACACACATGCACACACACACACACACACAGAATGAGACAGTTATCTGTGGGCATGTTTCCCATGTGGGTGTGTGTTAATGCTTCTCAGCAGACACTACGTCTCCTTCTTTCCCATGCACCTCATGGGAGTGCCGAAATTGTCATGACCCGTTGAGAGTCCATCATTAAAGCTGACCTTTTAAAAGCAGCTCATTGCCAGTGCACTGGATTATGTGCTGAACGTTGCCAGGCAGGTTTTTGCTCAGCTCACTGAAGGTCACAGGAATAGCAGAGAAATAAAATAATGTCATGAACTCCTGATTCATAGAGTCCTGTAACGCACACACACACGCGCACACACACAGACAGCTCCGACAGGCAGGCGTCAGGGCAATTAGGGAAACCTCGGGATGAAGTCAGAACACACTCACACACACACACACGCACGCACACACGCAGTTACATTCACACACATTTGGTTAACACACCTTCTGTCTTGCTGCCTGCAGTACCTGGTGATGGATTACTATGTGGGGGGTGACCTGTTGACCCTACTTAGTAAGTTTGAGGACCGTCTACCTGAGGAAATGGCTCGCTTCTACCTGGCCGAGATGGTCCTGGCAATCCACTCTGTCCACCAGCTGCACTACGTCCACAGGTAAGACTCTGCACACATGCACACACACATATGGCCGAGATGGTGCTGACCATCCACTCTGCCCACCAGCTGCGCTACGCCCACAGGTAAAACACTGCTCACATGAAACACAGAAACACACACAGAAACACACATTTACAGATTGGCCCAGTCTCAGTGTCCACCCTTACTGACTCACGGACCTCCATGCGCATTCACGCTAATTTCGCGAGGGTTTAGGAGTGTCCCACTGTCAAAATTGGAAGTGTGTGAGTGTCCTGTTGCGCCTTTTCTGAGCCCTTTCCTAAAGTCAGCATCGCAAGCATGGAAACATCAATTTACATTTATCAAGAAACTGAAATAGAAGCCTGGTTGCAATGTGACTTTAGTCTTAATGGAAAGATCGCAGGTGGTGTCCCAATCATGCAAACAGCAAGGTGAGCACTCAGTCATGCAAACTCACTCACTAAACAGCGATGGTTAAGTCCGTGAGGGCTTAGGGCTTAGTTTGCAGGGAGGACATTGAAACTCAGCCATAGACTACACACCAAACCACACACCATTAAAAACAGTGGTATATTCACATGCACACGTACACACACACACACACACGGCTGTAGTATGACCACAGGTGAAGCTACATAAACACTCTGACATTTACACACGTATTCACAAAACATACACGCCTTGTGTTTGTGACCACATGGGCTCACACAACTCTTACTGTGTGTTCACACCAAGAGCTACCAAAGCTGTAAGATCACTTTTGTCGCACGTAAAAGTCGCTGCTAAAATATGTGTTCACTCGTGTCGTTTCAATCGCTCATTACGTTCCCACTGACGTTTCATTTACTGCTGAAACGCGCCATAGCTAATTTGCAAAAAGTCGAACAGTTTTTAACTTTTTTTTTAGTCGCTCTAGTCACCCAAATTTTGATGCTTGTAGCTTCAGTCGCTTTAGTCGCTCTTGTCCATCCAAAGTGAATTACTTTTGCCGATGTTACAGCTTTAGTCACTCATGCTGTGAGAACACAGTTAAGCTTCTCTCAGCATGCTTCTGTTGTTCCTGCTGGTTTTGTTTTTCCATGCCTGAGTTACTTAGCCAGTCATTAGCGGTCATAGCCGTCCTAGCCGCTCTGACTTATCTGTTGATGTCCATGGGCTTGCTGCAAGTACTGCATACTGTATGTACCTGTTGGAAGTAGCCTGGTATGAACTGTGTGGCCTGGGTAAAGTGTGTATTATTTGCTGGGAAATTGCCAGGAGGCATTGTCAGGTTAAAATACTCTGTAGCTCTGTTGCAGTTTGTTATCCTTCTGTAAATGAACCCACACACACTATAAACGCACACACACACACACACAAACACACACACACACACACACAGACAGACAAACATACTTTCTCATTACCTACACCCCGTACTGACTGCTCTCCAGATGGGGTTGAGTCAGATGATGATCACTGGCCCAACACACACACACACTCCAGCGTGGGAACTGGCGCTCCACAGTGGCACAGGAAGTGAGCCCATACGACATCATTTCCTTTTTCCTGGATCAGATCCGAGCGAGTAAAGCTTAGATGAGCCATACTCACTCTGCTTCAGTGGTGTGTGTGTGTGCGTGTGTGTTTTCCATGGCCGTGCCCTCATGTGGGTTCTGCTCTGCATGTGCCACATGTGTCCTGGGGCGTCTGTGATGTGGGCAGCCCTGCCAGGCAGCTATTTGTGGCACTGCTAATTGAACAGACCAGAGGGAGGGAGGGAGAGAGAAGAGAGTAGGAGAAAGAGAGAGGAGGTAAAGAGCGAGTGAATGAGTGTGAGATAGAGGGAGGGAGATGGAGAGAGAGAGAGAGACAGAGAGAGGTTTGCATGGGATGGTAGGCAGTTGGCGAGATAGAGGGAAAAGGAGGTTGAGAGAATGAAAGGTGGAGAGAGAGGCAGAAAGGGAAGGTAAATTGAGGCTAAGAGGTAGAGAGAGAGAGAGAAAGATGGAAATAAAGAGAAGGCTGTAAGAGAGGCAGAGAGGGAGTGCAGTGCGGCTCAGAGCAAATGTGTTTGGCCTTTAGCTGCCCACAGTGTGGGTCTACAGACCAGAGGCTAATTGAAGGGTTGGACTGGGTGGAGAGGAGGAGGAGGAGGAAGAGGAGAGTTGGGGTGGGTAGAGGAGCGGAAGGGGATGGGAAGAAAGAAGGAGATTTTTTCATTATGATTTAATTTTTTTTTTTGATATGTTATTAGTTTCCTCAGGGAATTTTGGACTCCACGTTGAACCCATCTGCTGACAGTTGACACACACACACACACACACACACACACACACACACACACACACACACACACACAGAGTGAGCACTTCCAGTTCTAGTCCCAGAAGATTGTAGAAGATGATGGAAGAGAAAATAAGAAATAGGAAGAGAAGTGAGAGGAGGGGAGTGGGGAAAAGAGAGAGCAAGAGAGGAGTGGGGGAAGGAGAGATGAAGAGAGGAGGGGGGAAAGAGAGAGAGCAAAAGAGAAGTGGGGGCAGATGAAGAGAGGAGGAGAGCGAGAGGTTGGGTTGACCAGGCCCTCCCCTGGGAGAGTTGGGCTTTAAAGAGGGTAAAGGCCCAGGGGACTGGTCCCATATGGGGGATGGGGGTGGGGACAGCCTGCTGTGTGTGTGTGTGTGTGTGTGTGTGTGTGTGTGGCTGATTTATGTACATAAGAATGTGTATCCCATGAGTCATACCTGTATGAGGGGGAAGAGAGAGAAAATGAGCATTATGCTGAAAATGAGGTCCAGAGGAAGAGACTGTAAATTAGATGAAGGAGGGGTGTGTGTGTGGGTGTGTAAGAGAGACGGGGGGGGGGGGGGATTGGTTGAAGTGTGTCTGTCTGTGTGTGTGAGAGAGGGGGGCAGGCTGTGAGAGAAGAAGAGAAAGAGATGAAGTGTGTGTGTGTGTGTGTGTGAGTATGAGGAGATGGGCTAGAAGCTGAAATCAGTGAGATGCTGCAGACATTGTGTGAGAGAAGGAGTCCGGAGATGGAGAAAGCTGGGAAAGCACAAGTATTTAGGAGTGAATGGTAGTGATGGATTGAACAGAAAAACAGACAGAGATGGAGATGGAAGGATAGAGAGAGAGGAATAGAAAAAGAAAACTAGAGGGAGGAATGAAGGCAAATAAAATGAGTGAGCATGTGATGGGAAGGGAAAAGTAGAGACAAAAAGAGAGATGGAGAGAGTGAATGGTGGATAGAGAAGGAGAGAGAGAGAGAGAGGGATAAAAAGCAAAAAAAAACAGAAAGATGCTGAGAGCACAGGCTGCTGACAAGGCTTGTTGTGTGGGAGGGGACTCCATTGTTGTGGTCAGGGGAACGACACAGGAAGTGGTGTGTGTGTGTGTGTGTGTGTGTGTGTGTGTGTGTGTGTGTGTGGTGTGTGTGTGTGTGTGTGGTGTGTGTGTGTGTGTGTGTGTGTGTGTACTCCTTCTGTGGCTTTCCTGTGGGTCCCACCCAGTGCAGTGGGCAAGGATTGGGTCCTTCTGTGGCCTCTCTCGTAACCCCACCCTGTGGCACCCCTCAGTCCGCTGCCTCCCCAGCACACACATGTTGACATGAGAGACATTATTTCTGTGTCCTTCTCTGTTCGGAGATTCCTTGTCTCTTTCTCTCTATTTCTCTTCTCTTTCTCTCGTTCTGTTCTCAGGTCCTAATCTCTTTATCGTTATCTCTCCATGCTTTTTTTCCATGCCTCTTTCCTTCCCACCATACAACACTTCTGTCTCTCTCCCTCTCCCTCTCTCTCTCCCCTCTTTCTCTCTCTCTGTCATTCTCTCTCTCTTTCTGTCTCCAACCCCTTTACTCTCTCTCCTCCTCCTCCCTCTCTCTCTCTCCCTTTCTTTTTCTCTTTCTCTCTGTCTCCCACCCTCTCTCACTCTATATATTTTTTCTTTCCTTCTTTCTTTCTCTCTCTCTGTGTGCTTAGTGTGTTTGACCCTGTGCCCTTTGACCCTGTGCCCTTTGAGGTCAAGCCTGGGGTTGTGTGTTTCTTGTGGCACACAGAGAGCTGTGCTGCTGGGCCAGTGTAGCGTGATAAAGGGCTTAGAGGTAGCCTCTCTTCTGTCCTTTTTTCTCTATCCCTCGCTCATTCTCTCTTTCTCTCTTAACTCTCTCCCTCTTTTCTTTCTTTCATATGCACATGAATATGTACATGCACACATACACATACACACACACACATACACACACACACACACACACATACACACACACACAGAGAGGGATCCCAGCAACAGCGAGCTGTGGGCCCCCTGACCCCTGTGCTGCCATCTCTGTTTGTGTGTATCTGTCTCTGTTCGGGCTTGCGCCCGCATGTGTGTGTGTGTCATCTGATCCCTGTCAGTGTGTGTGTGTGTTGCTGTGGATCTAAGTGGTTGTAGACAGCACATCTACAGCTTTGATCTTGTCTTCGTCTCCGTCTTTGCTGTTGCAACCACAGATAGCGGCGAGCTCTGAGAAAACTCCCTGGTCGGTGTGGGCACTGTGCCCACTGCCCGCCGCAGGGTTCTGGGAATAGAGAGACCTGGGTGAGGGCATGGCAGAGGGTGATGGTGGCGTAACTGGGCACTCATCACTCACAAGCGTACAGCACATGGACGGCTGCCATGGTGTGTTTGGAATCTCTGCCACCTTTTAGGGGGTATTCACACCAGGAAAGTTCGTTAGTTCACTTGCTTTGGTCTGGACCAAAATACAATGTTTATTTTTGAATTTGGTGCGGTTCTCTTTCACATTGCATTTCTTTGGGAGTGGATCAGAATTTCTAAATAAAGTCACATGTGTGGTGAGGTCGTTAATCATTGGACAGAAATATTTGGGGCTGGGGAGGCAGAAAGGTCAAAGTGCAAGTAGACCTAAACGGTCATGGAAATGGAATCTTTGTTGTATTTAACCATTAAACAGTCTCTGATCTAACAACCACAGCGCATTAATGCATTTAATAGGCTTTTAAAATGCTTTACTTTTAATATCGCTGTGATGCATGGCAGTTGTGAGGGAGGGAATGTGTGTCCGTCTGCACCAGAAGATGAAACTGTAGCCTACTTTGAATCGGAGCTGTCAGAACAACAAATTGACAACATTTTTTCCCCATAATGTAAGACAGCAGGAGCTAGTTAGGTCCAAAAAACATGTGTTTTTTTCCATTTGGGTTGGATCGAGGTCGGATCACTTTCACACCGCACCAGGGTTCGTTAGGAACCGCACTGAGACTACCTCTTCAGCTGGGTCTCGGTATGCTGGTCTTGACCGCGCTAGAGATTGAGTGCTTAGTATTCACATTGGCCCAAAAGGTCGGAACCAAGGGGGGAACCAAACTTGAGTTAGTTTTAAGCAAACTAAAAAAGGTGGGTGTGAATACCCCCTTACTCTCTCTGTCACATCTGACAGAGCTGCCAGACTGTCAGGTCACTACTGCCCACAACAGGCCTGGAAGAGCCCTCTGTAGAGCACAGAGGTTTTGATGAAGTGTGTGTGTGTGTGTGCGTGTGCGTGTGCGTGCGTGCTCTGCAGTCATGTTTTGCCCTGTGGCTGTAGGAGGAGAGTTGGTTTGGCTCAAAGGCCAAACCCCAACCAACGTCAATCGCTTGTCCCTCTCTTAAATGTCATGTAGTTTGAACACGCAAATCAGGATCTTTGATTACTACTCTGCTTCGAACCTCTCTGACGCAATGTTTACTCAGTGACCGAATCCCAATGTCCTCCCTTACCCTAAGCCCTTGAAGGGGTACTAGGCAACTTTTTTGGGTTGATTTACCAACTTCGTAGTCACTTTGATGGTTAAATGGCTCATTGAGGGCATTGAGGAGTACTGAGCTGAATGAAGATGTGTGGGAGAGTATTGACTTGAAATGTGTGCAAGTAGAGTGGTATTGAGTTGAGAATTGAGAAGAGGTGTGTGCGAGTGTGTGTGTGTGTGTGTGTGTGTGTGTGTGGTGTGTGTGTGTGTGTGTGTGTGTGTGTGTGTGTGTGTGTGTGTGTGTGTGTGTGTGTGTGTGCATGTATGAGGAGAGAGAGGGTATGTGTGGGTATGGAGGAGAGAGTGGTGGAGAGATACTGGGAAAGAAAAAGAGAGAAGATGGATGACTGTGGAGATGGAGAGAGCGTGAGAGCAGAGGGAGGAATGCACAGACGAGGGGTGGTGTGTGTATGACTGTAACTGTGTGTGTGTGTGTGTGTGTGTGTGTTTGGGGTGTGGTGCCTGCACAGCTGTGTGGAGAGGAGCTTAGAGGAGTGGGAATGCCAGGACTTTCCTCAGGAATGGACTCCAGTCCGCAGCCTCTTCACACACACACACACACACACACACACACACACTGCTCTCAGACACCAACGCAAATCCACCCACACCCACCCACTCACTGCTCTCTAAGAGACACACACACTCGCTTCTGTTCTCTGACGCGTGCACACACACACACACACACACACACACACACACACACACACAGCTATAGGGTAAGAGTCCCCATTAAGCCCACCAGAATTTAAGTTTAGATGTTTGTCATCTATATTGGCATGGTCAAACCACAAGAGTAATCTCTCATTTGAAAATGTATGCATTTATTTTTATAGGTTTTCAAAGATACAATAAAGATATTTTCTGAAATATGTCAAGTCTGGCATGGCCTTAATTGGCCCCTTGGCGCCATTTAAGCCCAGGTGTAAGGTGTTCCAAATTAGCCCACATCATAAACTTTTGATAAAATATAATAAACTATTGCTTTACATTAATAAAAAATGGCAATGCATCAATTCAGTGTGAACATAGAAAAAAATAGATAAACAATAACTCTTTAATTAGATGTAGATCTGTTCAGGTGAAGTCCTAACCTTCATTTACATGGGACCTACAGGGACTGTGAAAAACCCTCATTTACATGGGACCTACAGGGACTGTGAAAAACCCTCATTTACATGGGACCTACAGGGACTGTGAAAAAGCAGACACAGTTTCCTCAAGACTGAATCATAACCTCCTCATGGCTGTCCTTTATTTCTGTCCCTCCTCTTAAATTTCCTTCTTTCTTTCTGAAATTGTTCCGTCATACAAAGCCTGAACTTGGCAGGCCTGACTTTTGTTTAGATACTTTGACTGAGGATGATCTATTCAGAGTCTGTATGTCACATTCATGTTTATGTTTAGATAGGTATTTCTCACTGCATACAAAATCTACGTCTTAATGTCTCAGCAGTGCATCCCTACCTGTGTTAAACACATTCATATGTGCTGTGAATGTAGAAAAATAGCTTGAAATGACATGATGACAAATGGAGTATATCATGTCTTAATATACAAATATCAAATAATTTATCTCTTATTTATTTTTCATAAGACAAATGAAAGTCTGAAGGAATTGGCTAAAAACAGTAAAATGAAGGTTGGGGGGGGGGGGGGGTCTCAAAGCACCAAAGTATTGGGTAATATTTTGTGAGTTACCTTGACACTATATGCAAAGATGTAGGGCTAACTTAAAATTGGCTTGTGTGATTGATTTGAAATTAAAAGCACATGGAGATAAAAAACTGCTAGACTGATTAAGATGATGAGAAGAACAGAATATTATTATTTGTAAAATCTGACTTCAAAGTAGAAAGTGGGATTAAATGGTACATGGACTCAATGGGCACACTTACCCTGGATGCTCACACACACCCCTCCTGTTTTCATGGGTGTTCTCTCTCTCTCTCTCTCTCTCTCTTTCTCTCACTCACACCGACACACACACACACACACACACACACACACACACACACACACACACACACAGGGACCAGACACCATGGAATGGACACACAACTGAACAATAGACACACAGACACAAGTACTTCATTACAACTAATGGGAGGCCCCAGCTAGCCAGCCAGCTAGCCACATACAAACAAACAAACACACACACACACACACTTTATTACAACTATGTAGCTGGCTGCAGCCACATATATGGCCTTGAATTGACAAAGCAGTATACACGTAGACAGACACACACACTTCATAAGAACTAATAGCTAGCCAGCTTTATTGCGGCCAGCCACACACACACACACAGCTCCAGTTGATGGGAAGGTTAGCCTTCAGCTGCAATGGCTTACACCCCCAAAGCACAGCACAGAAGTCAACTTAGGTGTAGCGTAAAGAACAGCACAGGACTGCATTAAGCGATAGGCCACACACACACACACACACACACACACACACACACACACACACACACACACACACATACACACACAGATCCTGCTTTCTTACTTTTACATCTCTCCCTCCGTCCCTCTCTTCCATTATTCTCTTTGTGTTGGTGTGTGGATGTGTGGGTGTGTGTGTGTGTGGGGGGTGACCAGTTGTACGTTGTTCCTACAATACAGGTGTATGCTCTCACCTTGTCTCTGTACCTCTGTGTCCTCCCGCTCTCTCTGTCTTATTCTGTGGCTGTCCTAGTTCTCCGTGCGTGCGTGCGTGCGTGCGTGCGTGCGTGCGTGCGTGCTCTGTCTCCTGTTTGATGGGAACCAGCTCTCTCTCTCTCTCAGGTCCCAGCCTCAGTGCTGGTACCATTACACAGACATTATCTCTCTCATGCACACATGCAATGCATGCACACACTCAGACGCGCACACACTCACTAATATAAAATTCTCAAACTGGAGACCTAGAAAATCCTTTTTTCCCCCAAGGTCAGTGAAGGCCCTGTGAAAATTGGGGAGAAATTTGTTTCTCTCTCTCTCTCTCTCTCTCTCTCTCTCTCTCTCTCTGTGTGTGTGTGTGTGTGTGTGTGTGTGTGTGTGTGTGTGTGTGTGTGTGTGTGTGTGTGTGTGTGTGTGTGTGTGTGTGTAATTCCCATAGCTGCAGCTCTATTATCCCCTTTCCTTTCCAGACTGTGTGCCTGTAGGTGATGTTACAGCTGCACAGTAGGCTAGGCCTTGAACCACACTTACCACAAGTAAAAACCCACCACAGTGTTTCCCACTTATTGCCTTGATTATGGCAGGCCACCACAGTCTATTTGTCCCTCCACAGTCTCAATATTGAGACAAATACTTCAGCCATATCTTATCTATGCATAGCAATGTTTCATAATCTTTCCTTTTTCATTTGTTTTATTTTCAAGTCTTTCATCAGTGTTGTTTCATCAGTGTTGATTGAGGCTTGTGTAGCTGTAGTACCAAACCAGCAGGAGTGTGTACACATATTCTACCATAGTGTCCTAAAATCCTGGAAAACACTTCAGTTAACACTATACACATGAATGCATTATTATGCTGATTTTGTGTGTGTGTGTGTGTGTGTGGTGTGTGTGTGTGTGTGTGTGTGTGTGCATATGCACGCATGTGTCTGCTTGTGATGCGAGTGTGTGCGCGTGCGTGCACGTGCGTGTGTTTTTGTAAGGGGTGTGTGTGTGTGATGCATGATGCGTAGTGGCTAGGCGTAATACATTTGACTGAAGTAGATTAATGGGGGTTCAGTTAAGGTGGTTGACCTGTAGGGTGTTGGGTGATTTCTTTAGGTGGGAGGGGACTAGAGGAAGTGTTGTTGCAGCCCCTCCCACTCCCAGTTAGACCAAAGGTTAAACGCCGTCGTTAAACTGAAGTCCGGTGAGGTACGATGTGGATGGTTAAAGTGGGCGTGTGTGTGTGTGTGTGGGTGGTGGTGTGTGTGTGTGTGTGTGTGTGTGTGTGTGGTGTGTGTGTGTGTGTGTGAGAGAGAGGTAGATAACCCACAAAGCTACTGTGTCTATTGATATATGTAGACTCTGACTAAAAAACACACACTTTAAGAGCTATGCATGCATTGATCCAAATTAGCACA
>PYXC01000500.1:292500-312500 GCA_015244755.2 Tenualosa ilisha
ACAGTGTAATGAAAAGATTTGATTGGCGCTTCCGGGTCATTTGCTGGACACTCGCCACGTGTGTGTGTGTGTGTGTGTGTGTGTGGTGTGTGTGGGGGGGTGTGTGTGTGTGTGTGTGTGTGTGTGTGTGTGTGTACACATGCACACTTTTGTGCCTGTGTGTTGTGAGTTTGAAGGAAAAAAGAAGAAAAAATTGATCGCATGTACCTTTGACGGGGGACAAAAAGCGTGTGTTTTTGTAAATGTGATACTGATGTGTGTGTTTCTGTGTATGTGTGTGTGTGTGTGTGTGTGTGTGTGTCTATCTGTATTGCGTCATACAGTCTAGACCTGACAGGCAGTTGTGCATTATTTAGAAGAAGCTGTCAACATGCCCCTGAACCCCAGCTCTCCCTCTGTGTGTGTGTGTGTGTGTGTGCGTGCGTGCGTGCGTGCGTGCGTGCGTGCGTGCGTGCGTGCGTGTGTGCGTGCGCGTGTATGTGCGCGCGTGTGTGTGTGCGTGTGTGTGTGTTTGTGCATGCGTGCATGCATGTGTGCATGTGTGTTTGGGCATATATGGGAGTATGTGAATGAATGTCAGTTATCGTGCAAGTATGTGTCCGTGATCTGTGTGGGTGTGTGGGTGTGTGTGTGTGCGCTCATATAATATGATCCCATATGAATGTGTGTGAGACATCTTGCTCCTTTCTCACCCTTTCCCCCTCCTCTCCTCTCACCGCTGCCCTCTGATCCTTGACCATCTTCCCTTTCTGGCCACTGGTCCTTGACTGCAGCTGGTCACAGCCAGAGACCGGAACACCACACACACACACACACACACACACACACACACACACACACACACACACCACACACACACCAATAGCATGGGTGTGAGTCCAGGGCCACCTGCCTGCGACAGACACCCGATCCTGTCGTCTCCCCAACAGCTGGTGACCCTCCTGTGTGACCCGGTAGCTACCTACAACCCCCACTGCCTGTGACACACACATATGCACACACACACACACACACAGAAGCACACAGATCACACAGCACACACATATTTGTACAAATAGCACAGATTACCCCTTTCAGTCATTTTTACACATACAAAGTCACGATTCACAGATGTATCAAGTATGTAGGCAGTCACACACCTCTCACGTGTGTGTGTGTGTGTGTGTATTCAGTTGGATCAGTCTCTTCAGTGAATGGTTGCATCACATCCAAATTCTCTGAGCGGCCCTGTTTGAATTATTTCAGAAGTTTTTGTACTTACCACAGAATGTGGTTGCGTGCATGCTTGAGTGACTGAGTGAGTGTGTGTGAGTGTGTGTGCGTGCGTGCGCATGAGTGTGTGTGTGTGTGTGTGTGTGTGTGTGTGTGTGTGTGCGTGCACCAGCTGTGTGCCATCATGCGTCTCTGGCAGAGGAAGCGGAGCTCTGATCACATTTTAATGCCCCTCTTCCTCCTCCTGGGGATTGGGTTTCTTTCTCCTTTCTTCTTTTCTTTCTTCATATTCTGTTGTTTGAAGCATTGAGCAAAGTTTCCTGTTGAGTGTGAGTGTGTGTGTGTGTGTGTGTGTCTGTGTAGATTTGATGGATAAGGGGCTTTCATCTTGTAGACGGTGAAGAATAATGGCTGTGTGTGTGTGTGTGTGTGTGTGTGTGTGTGTGTGTGTGTGTGGTGTGTGTGTGTGTGTGTGTGTGTGTGTGTGTGTGTGTGTGTGTGGCAGGGTGGGAGGTGAATGCACCTGTTTGGCACAGAGGGAAATGATGTCATTGGTTGGTACGCCTATTGCTAGCGGTGCCACTTCCTGTCCGACGAGAGCAGGGAGGGGGTTGCCACCTGCTGGGCCTTTCCTGTAGCTCCACGGCAACTATACGTACACACATACACTCTCCTACTCTCCATCGTTCTCTCACCCTACTCCGCACACGCACACACACACACACACAACAAGTTAGGAGTTGGACACGTTAGCACACACTGACCTAAAGAGGTCTCTTGACATCTGAGTTCGCCCCGACACACACAGGACCTCCTCCTCAGCAGAAAAGTCAGATGTGGTTGGCCAGTGAAGGATTGGTGGAATCTCCGAGATTCAGGCGAACACTAGATGTGTGTGTGTGTGTGTGTGTGTGTGTGTGTGTGTGTGTGTGTGTGTGTGGGGGGGGGGGGGGGCGTGCGTGCGTGCGTGCGTTTGCCTGTAAAGGATTATGTGAAGTCTGTGTTTTCGTCCGCCCTGTTTTGATTCCCCTTGATCAGGAAGTCAAGAGGTAGATGTGTGTGGTGACTTTTCAGGATGTGGGAAGTGTCTGATGAACTTCTCATAGGTTAATAGGTGAATGTGAGGCAGCAGATTTGTGAAACGCTTTGAGTGTCTCTGAGGTTTAGAATAAAAGTGCTGTGTAAATGTAGTCCATCAATCCAGGAACTTTGCTGGTTGGTTTTCCCCGACCTCCACACGACCTGCCAAATCCTCCCTCTCTCCCCTCCTCCCTTTCGGCAAAGGGAGAAAAGTCAACATAAAAACAGCATCTCTGAGTGATGGCGTTACATAAGCCCAGTTCCTGGGATGAGCACTAAATCACATTTCCTACGTTGAATAATTGGACAGCAGAACTGTTTATCTGGAAGAACTCCTCAAGACTACACACTGCTCTCTTTCTCTTTTTCTCTTTCTCTTTTTCCCTCTCTCTCCATCCTTCTCATCCCGTTGCTCTCTTTTCATTTTCCAAGCACTCCTTTTCCCCTCTCCGATCTCCCATCTCTCTCTTTCTCCCCTCTTTCTCTCTTTCTCTCTCTCTCATCTTCATATCACTCTTCTCTTTTATCTTCCTGTCATCCCTTCTCTCTCATTTCACTTTCCAGTTAATCCTTGCCCTCTTTCCGTCCTCCAATTTCTATTTTTCTATTTTGCTCTTTCTCTCTCATCTTTCCATCCTTCATGTCTCTTCTCTTTCTCTCATGCTCTTCATGTCTCTTCTCTTTCTCTCCTCTGAGTTTCCATTCATTCCTTTCTCTCTATCTACCCATCACTGTGTCCCTCTCTCTCCAGCTCTCATCCCCCGATCTCTCTTCTCTCCGTTCCACTCATCCCTCTTCTTTCTTAAGCTTCCCATTCATCTTTCTCTCTTCATTCTTCATCCTTCTATCCTTCCTCTCCTCCTATTCCACAATTCTCTCCCCGTGTGCTGGTGTGCCAGAGTGTGTTCTAACCTCTCTTTCCTCCTACGTCTTGCCCTTTGTCTCTCCATCTTGTACTTCCTTCCTTTTTCTCCTCTTTCTGTGGTCTCCTCTACCTCTCCTCTCCTGTTTCTGGTGTGTGTCAGGAGTTTGCAGTAGCAGCCTCAAGTGTGTGTGTGTGTGTGTGTGTGTGTGTGTGTGCGCGGGCACAGTAGTAACCTCGATTCTCCCCCCATCCCCGTCTTCTTCTGTGTCTGTCTTGCTGTTTGGCTGAATCCCAGTGTCCTCCCTCTTCCTAAACCCTGCAGTCTCCTCTACCTCTCCTGCTCCCCATACGCTGGAGTGTGACAGAACCCTACAGGCAGCCAGACACTCCCAGTAGTGGTTCTGCGTTCTGTGCCAGGCATTCCCAGTAGCAGTGCCATGTTCTCTGTTCTCTGCCAGAGGCTCCCAGTAGCGGCGCCTGTTCCCTGCCTGTAAAAAGAGAACAAATAAACACTCTTATGCTAATGACGGAGCTCATGAGAGGGGGACCCAGAGAGGGGTTTATTTTGGGCCTCGGGCTCCTCTGCCTCCTCCACAGTTCTAGCTAAGCTAGTGCCACCTAGTGGTTCCTCTCAGTCTACTCAGTTTTAGCTCCACTACTGCGTCAGGGATCTGGTCGTAGACTTAGGTTTCCACTGGCTCTGTGCTATGCGGACCAATCAGCGAACAGAAGGAAGGGCTGAAAGCGATTACGTTGAACTCGAACGTTGCATTCCAGCGGGTAACATACACATCATGACCAAGCAGTAGCGAATCGGAAGGTATCAGGAAGTATCTGCCCCCCGGGAATCAAATGTAGCCCGATCGATAGGTTTCAGACGCTTTGCACATGTGAAACGATGTGAAGGCGTTTGATGCATCAGGCTGCCACAGTTGTACTCTACCCTAAAACACAAGGCCTCACGTTGTGCCTCAGACTCACATAGTTGTTTACAGATGGGTCACCAGAGCACAGAGAGTAATAAAACACCACATTAATTTGTTATTTTCAGAGGTGATTTTGTTTGCTGCCCAGACTCATTGCCTCATTGACTTTCTACTCCCCTCAATCCCAGAGTGTCGTGCTGGCTTCTCTCTGCCTGCTTCTGCCAACATCTCTCTCCTTCTTCTCCATCCTCTCTGTATTCCTCTCTTCACCTCCTTTCCGCTTCTCTTCTGACATCTTCCCTTTTTGTCTTTCTATCATTCCTCATTACTCCCCTCTGTCTAACTCTTCTCTCTGCTCCTCTCCAACTTCTTTCTCCTCCCTTCTCTTCCTTCGATCTCAACTCTTTTCTGCCTCCTCCTCTTCTCTCTCTTCCCACAATACTCCTCTCTGCCTCATCCCCCCTTCCTCCTCTCTGCTCCTCGTCTTTTCTCTCTCTACTCTTTTGTGTCATTCTCCTCATCTTCATACTACTCTCTGCCTCTTTCTCGCTCCTCTCTTCCTCACCTCCTTTCTTCCTCTCTTCCTCCTACTCTCTCTGTGCAGCTCACAACCAACCAATGGTCAGTGGAAGTTTTTTGAGGTCTGACCCAGGATCAGATTGAGCCTGTATCTGGGACATATCTGGTGCCTGATATGGGCTAGATTTGCAGAAAACAAAGAGGAGAAAGAGTTAGCACACACTGTCTAGATGCCAACATTAATTTAAAAAAAAAAAAAAAAAAAAGTGGCCATTTTGGCCAGCAGCATTTCTCAAGTCTGTAATATATGAGGTGGATTTGCCCCAAGTCACCAATCACCACAGACCTGGCAACTCCATGGGTCAGTAACTTAAGAGCATAAAGCAAAAGCTTCCCTAGGCTGGTCTCATCCAGCCGGCTTGGCTCAGAAGAGCCAAGTGTTGGAGTCCTTTGGGCTCGGGTACTCTTCCACACTCTGATAGGCTGATGTCTTTGAGTCCACGGGGAGAGTCCACAGACACATCACATCATAATTTTTTTCTGTAATAGGTTATTCATTTTGTATAGTGTGTGAACCTCCACAGTGTTTTTGGTCCCTTTCTTCCTTTGTTAAAGGGCACATTCCCCATAGCCCTGTTGTTTGATGGGCTGTAACATCCCCTTAAATGTAGAGATTTGCAGTCCTTGCTGTAATGTAGAAAAGCAGTCGCGTGTATCTTCTTTGCTCTTGTATCTGCAGAGGAGTGTGTGAAATTGATGATAAGGGTCTCTGCACACTCCGCATCTGCAGCGAGGAAGGTTTCTCACTGCTTACTGTAGGCTGTGTTTTTGTGTGTGTGTGTTTGTCTGCAGTGTGTAAAACCTTTTGCTCTTCCCTGTAGACTGTGTGTGTGTGTGTGTGTGTGTGTGTGTGTGTGTGTGTGTGTGTTTCTTTGTCTGCAGTGTGTGAAGCCTCTTGCTGCTCCCTACAGGATAACATGAGTATTTTGAAGAAGGAAGAAGCTCTCTGGCTGATACTGTGAGCCACAGCAGTGCTTGGCTCCTATATTTCCAGAGTTTTCCTGTGAATGAGCTTGAATCTCTGGAGAGAGAGGGGTGTGTGTGTGCGCGCGCGTGTGCATGTCTACGTGTGTGCGTGTGTTTAGGACTCTCGTTGTCCTAAAAAGTGTGATTGGAAGCTTATGAAAGAACGTGGCGTGACTGAGGAAGCCATCAAGGCCATCTGTGTGTGTGTATGTGTGTGTGTGTATGTGTGTGTGTGAGTGTGAGAGAGACTGTGTTTGTCTCTAAAGAGATGCATGCGTGGCGTGAGAGTTGAGACACATCAGTTGAGACACATCAAGAACCTCAAGCTTCAACCATCTCTGCATCAACCTACATCTTCTGTCACGCTTGTGTGTGTGTGTGTGTGTGTGTGGGAGAGGGTGTGAGAGCGCCTCAAGATGGGTCACACAGGCAGGATGGGAGAAAGGAAGAACAAGAAATGCATGTATTCAGAGGAAGAGAGAGAGAGAGAAATTAAGGGATGGAGAGAGAAAAATGGAGGAGTGAGAGGGCGAGGTGGAGGAGTGGAGAGGGAGAGAAAGAGAGAGGTGAAGGGGCCGAGAGAATGGGAGAGAGAGAAGTGGAGGGGTGGAGAGAGAGATTGTGAGGTGAAGTGGAAGAGAGAGAGAGAAAGGTGGAGGGGCAAAGAGGAAGAGGTGGAGGGGTGGAGAGAGAGATGGTGAGGTGAAGTGGGAGAGAGAGAGAGAGGTGGAGGGGTGGACAGGGAGATGGTGAGGTGAAGTGGAAGAGAGAGAGAGAGAGAGAGAGGTGGGGGGGCAAAGAGGAAGAGGTGGAGGGGTGGAGCGGTGGAGAGAGAGGTGAAGAGGTGGAGGGGTGGAGAGAGAGATGGACAGGTGGAGGGGTGGAGAGAGAGATGGAGGGGTGAAGAGGTGGAACGCTGGAGAAAGATGTAGAGGCTGTGAGAAAAAGGAAGAGAAGACAGAATCCTGCGGAATCGGATGTGTATGTGGTACACTTTGTGTGTGTGTGTGTGTGTGTGTGTGTGTGTGTGTGTGTGTGTGTGTGTGTGTGTGTGTGTGAGAGAGCATGAACATGGTCTGACCTGTTGGTGGAATGCATAAAAGTTTCCCCAAGAGACGTTTCTCTCTGGCTCTTTCTCCCCCACTCAAACACACACACACACACACACACACCTCTTCCTCTTCCCTCTCTTCCCCAGTCTTTCTGGTGTAAACACAGATACATATTTAGCACTTTGCCCCGTAAATTTTTAATGTGATGCGTGTTTGTTTGGACAGGTTTTTGTAAGGGAAAATGTTTCTGTGTGTTTGTGTGTGTGTGTGTGTGTGTGTCCCGTCCTGCCCCCCCCCCCCCCTTCACTCTGAGCCATGGCCACATTGTTGTTATTCTTTCTTCTTATTCTTCTTATTCTAAATGTATTTTTCAGCGTGTTGCTTGTCATTCTATTTTCTGTTTTGTGTTTTGCGCGGGATGGTATTGGTGTTTTTTTGTGAAGTGTTTTCATTGTGTTGTTTTTATTCATTATGCATAGTTTGTGCTGGTCTGTTCCTGCTGGAAGCCATTGCTGTTGTCTCCTCTCCTCCACTCCTGCGTGTGTGTTCACCCTGCTTGCCGTCACACACTCTTAAGATCTTTAGTTTCTTTGGTGTTTGGCTGACTGAGAAGATCACTTTCGTGTGTTGCTCCAATAGACTATTGTGGTTAACTTGGCGTATGTGTGTGTGTGTGTGTGTGTGTGTGTGTTTTTGTTTCTGCCCTCCAGGGACATCAAGCCAGACAACATTCTGCTGGACGTGAACGGACACATCCGCTTGGCAGACTTCGGCTCCTGCCTTAAACTCATGGAGGATGGCACGGTGAGGAGGACTCTCTCTCTCAAATACACACACACACACATACGTACACACACCAACAAGGTAGATGAATATGGCTCTCCGCCTCACTCAAATCCAGTTCATATGTCCATGTCCACATGCGTTTGAATAAGTGCTGACTGAGTGTATTCAGCTGGTGAAGTCGGTCTGTTTCAGCTCCTCCAGTCAGCTGACTACAGATGAAATTCCTCTATTAATGTTGTTTAACGGATGGTCAAATGTAGCAATAAATCTTAAAAAGCCTGGATAACACCACTGCCTCTGAACTCAACTCAACTTGAGTCCCAGGTGTGTGTGTGTGTGTGAGTGTGTGTGTGTGTAGGGAAATTCCCCTTTCTCCAAGCAGATCTTAACCCTGGCATACTGCCCTGGTGAGGTATGTCCCTCTCCTCCTGCCGTACAGAGGGTGCTCACAGCCCTGTGTCCTGCGTGGCGTAGTGTAGCGTAGCGTGCCGACCACGGGCTTCCCCACCTTCCTATTTAAAGGCATGGCTTCCTGTTGACGGGGTCAGAGCAGGCCACAGGGATGTGTGCTCCGCTGAAGACGAAAAGAGAGAGGAAAAGGCAGCGAGAGCGGGGCTGGGGGTGGGGTGGGGTGGGGTGGGGTGTGAGGGGTGGTTGGTTGGAGGTTGGAGGGGGAGTAAAGAGACTGATGTGGGAGGAAAGGGGGGAAGGGGGGGGCAGGAGGAGGGCCCTAAAAAGAGAGCGTGTGAGCGTGTGAAAACGTGCGCTATTTGTGAACGCCTGGGAACAAGCCTAATTGCACGGCAGGCTCACAAAGGTGATGACCTCAGAGAGAGAGAGAGAGAGAGAGAGGGAGAGAGCAGTACAAACCCACAGGAAGTAGAAAAGAGAGAGAGAGAGATGTAGAGAGGAAGAGAGGCTGAGATTGAGAGAGAGAGAGAGAGGGAGGGAGAAAGAAATTGAGCATAAGAGAGGGAAGTGAGAATGAGAGAGACTGTTTGAACATTCCTTGTGTGCAGAAACATTTCTTGACTAACCCATTGGTGAAGGGTTCAAATTGTCTCTGCCATCGTATGGTTGAAAATATTCTGTCATCATACTTAAAGGAAATGGTCTCTGTTGTCATACAGACCAATAGGTTAGGATTTGGAAGATCTTCCTCAGGGAATTAGTATTCCAGTTTGCTGCCAACATCTTTTACGAGATGGCATTCTTTCTGGTCCCCTTTTTTTCCCCACTCTGATTGGATGATTCTTTGCCCACTCATGCTCATGCATCATGGGTGTAGTGTTGGGCACGACGTCTTACACACGTGCACGTTGGTGGCATCTAATTGGCTAAGTGTAGGAGGTGCCAAAAAGGAACTCTGAGAGGCCTTTTTCAAAATGATCCTGGTGGTGAATTTGAAACTTTTTTTTTTGGCTGAAGTAGCTAGCCTAGCCTAGCAGGGACCAGAATGGGGATGGTACCACCTCGCTCTCTCCATGGTTCAGACTATCTGTCATCACATGCTTTAGACACACACACACACACACACACAAACAAACAAACGTTCTTTCTGCCGTCATACGGCTCCAACTCTCAGTGACCCCACTTTGGGGGGTGGGGGGTCGGGGTAGGATATTTCAGCGCCCCTCAGCTGTATGGCTGATTAGCTTGTATAGTAAGCGGCTGTAAATTAGAAGCGTGTGACGATGGAGGAGGGATGGACGTGTTTATTTGCAGATGGCGTGTTGCTAAGTGCGCGGAAGCCGATGTGAGTTATCACTTGGAAGCAGCGGCTCCTCTTTGGCAGGTCATAAACAGATCTCAGCAGGAAATTCTTAAACCCCCCCCATCATTCCTCTGCCAGCAGTTTTAGTATGTCAGGACTGTGTGTTTGTGTGTGTGTGTGTGTGTGTGTGTGTGTGTGTGTTTTGTGTTTTTGCATGAGGATATGGTTTAAAGCCTGAAATGCAGCTGCACACATCTGTTTCAAGAGCCTCTACAGTCACCTTCCAACCCCTAAATACACACACGCGCACACACACACGCACACACACACACACACACACACACACACACACTGACACATGTGCTCACTTGCTCAAGAGCACACGCATAGTTCTCACATGCACACTAATGCGAATACTGAGCTAAATATAACCCTATCCTTGTCCTTCAATGCTGTAATGGGGGTCACATTGGACCTCACTTCACCCGTCACCTCTGAAGTTGAGGTTAGTTCACAATGACATTGAGATTTTCAGTTGTCAGCAGTTTATTTCGCCTCTATCGGCTACAGGTGGTTGAATTTTATTGGCTTGAATAGTGACTCATTGTCCCCTGAGTCACTGCTAACCTCTTCCTAAGCGTAACGCTAAGGGCACGAGTCTGACCACCAGACTGTTTATTCTTTGATGAACTTTGCTATTCATCACAAGTTCCCTTGGGCTCACTCACCCCTGAAATCGCCTGGGTGGCTGAGCGACATCAGGCAGGACGTTCTGCGATGTCCATTCATCTCCGCCTCCTGCACAGGTGCTTTATTGTCATGTAGCTCAGTGTGGGGGGTACTTAGCCTCAGGTTTATATGGAGTCCTATTCAATAAGATTAGAGTGCCATTTCAGAGTGCTTAAGTTCAGAGGTCCTCATTCAGTGGCTGCCTCAAGCCATGAGCATAGACATGAAGTCGGTCAGTAATTTGTTTAATCTGATAAATTTAAAATCAGGCTAAGGCACGGAATAAACACACACAAACACACGTCATGTCAATTTATCATTTCATCTCCTCAGTCACATCACATAATATCACACACTTTAACTTCTCATCAAGGGGCTTTTTAAAGACTGCTGTGTGTGTGTGTGTGTGTGTGTGTGTGTGTGTGTGTGTGTGTGTGTGTGTGTGTGTGTGTGTGTGTGTGTGTGGGTGGTAATTTACCAGCAGCCTCAGGGACCACTGTGTGCGTGCGTGCGCACATCTGTGTGTTTCCCTCTCTCTCTCGTGGTGCCAGCTGGCCTTGCCTCTCTCTGTTTTGGGAGCTGTCACTGCTTGAGTGATGATGATTAGAGTGATGTGCCGTAACTAAGACATGTCATTGCTGACTCCAACCTGAACCTTTCTCTTTCTCTCTCTCTCTCCCTCCCTCTCCCTACCTTCTTTTATCTGTTACTTAACTCCCTCCGTTCCTCTTTTTTCCTCTTTCTCTCTTTTCCTGATTTCCTCTCTTCTGTCCATCTCTCTTAATATTTTTCTTTGTCCTTCAATCCCCCCCCCCTCCCCTTAACCCCCCCAGGTGCAGTCGTCAGTGGCGGTGGGCACCCCAGACTACATCTCCCCAGAGATCCTGCAGGCCATGGAGGAGGGGAAGGGACGCTATGGCCCTGAGTGCGACTGGTGGTCTCTGGGCGTCTGTATGTACGAGATGCTCTATGGCGAGACGCCCTTCTACGCCGAGTCACTGGTGGAGACCTACGGCAAGATCATGAACCACAAGGTGAGTGGCTGCCTCTAACACACACCCACACACCCTTATGGTTCTGGTCAAGGCTTCTTCCTGGTAAGCAGGCACATTGTGCTGGAGGGTGTTCACACTTAGGGTGTTTACAGTTCTGTAAAGTTCTATGGAATTTGCTGTGTGGTTTTACAGCTAATTAAAAATCTGAACAAAGTTAAAGATTCAGCAAATGCTTGTACCCAAGGGGGCACAGACACCCGCTGGCGATTACCAAGCTAGGGTTGGCCTACGTAATATAATATACACCAGTAATATGTCTTTGTGTAATTTCGTAGGGTGATGCAAGTTATTTTAAAGTCAAATGCCTAAAAATGTAAATGTAAAGTAGTTTTAAGTCGTTTTTTTTCACTAATAGTTGGGCTACACCAGGCATGCAGTTGAAGTAAAGTGTGTGAGGGCTACAAAAATAGTTTTAGAAGACTTGTCTGTTTTTTTTTCTCATGTCCAGACAGCTCTTGCGTCAGGTCTTGCCACTTCCATTGGTTAGAGCAGAGTGTAATGGTCCCAGCATATGCTTGGAGAACATTCTACTTCAGTTTCACATCTGACGCAAGTCCCCATGAATTCTTTAAACATTTAAACAACTTTCCTTGAGTTTATGACATCACAACTTCCATTGAGGTCAAGGAAAAGTGGTTAGGAACAAACAATAGGACCATCTAGAGGTGGACTAGCTTTTGGGCCCGCCCTTCCAGGTCAGAAGCAAAGCTGTGATTGGTGGGGGTTCAACAGCAGAGCTATGATTGGTGGATCCATCTGTTTATGTGGTCTTACTTTGACACAAGCACAGAATGAGCAAATTTTCTCCATTTTCTGTCTAATTGGTGATGCATTTGTTTGTTTTCAAATAAATAATGTGTGACGGGAGGATTTCTTTCCTTTCGCTATGGTTAATTAGAGCCCTCTGGCCTTTAACGAGCGGAGTAATTGCCTCTCCACCAAATAAACCCATGCAGATAGCCACGCTCTGGAATGACTAGTAATTGGCCTTGGCTAATTTAAAAGCCCTTAACCTCAGAGAGCCTCAGACCACAGCGCATCTCAGAGGAGTCTCTCTATTCCTATATCCTCACTCTTGTCTTCACACACTCGCTTGAAGAGAGAGAGAATATATCAAATCCAGGCCACACTTTTCTGGGCCTCTTGGTGTCCCTATAGTGCTCTGCAGTCCTATTTGGAGTCAGTACATTATGCAGATAGGGCAGGGCATATTGTGTTATAATGTGCACAGAACTGTAGACCAAAATGCAATGGCATGTTGGTACAGCTAAGACTTCTCTCAAAGCGTATGTGCGTCTGTTAAGAAGATGGTTAGAGAGTAAGATCAGATGAAAACGGACAAATCAGAGCATTTGAATTGGGGGCATGCAGCAGAAGGATGCAAAAGCTGGAGCAGAACACACACACACACGCGCACACACACACACACACGTAGGCAGTGGCCTACATACACACTCATCTGAGCGGAATACATCTGTAGAGATACAGAGATGATTTGACCCAGAAGCAGCAACAGACACTGCAGCTTCACTGACCTCACAGACAGAGGAAACGAATGCATGGAATGATGGATGGATGGATGGATTGATGAAGGGATGGATGTGGACGATTATAACAGACATCTACAGAGTGGTAGACTAGCAGCATCACCCACTCCAGTCAAAACTAAATGTCCTGAGGGCGCCGTGGCTCAGTGGACTAAGGCGTCATACCATAAACCCGGGAACCTGATTCTTCCCCATCTCTCTCCCACTCATTTCATTCATCCATCATCCATCATCCATCCATCCATCCGACACTTTTTTCCAAAGCAACTTACATATGTCAACAATTAATTACATCAGGGCCAGTCTCCCTTACAGCAACTTAGGGCTAAGTGCCTTGCTCAAGAGCCCAACGGTGGCAGCCAGGATTTGAATCCACAGTTTTCCAGGCTACCTGCGTGCTAGCCAGGTTCCTTAACCCCTACGCCACCACCACCCCTATCACTCTGCTGTCCTATCAGTATAAAGGCAAAAAGCCCCAAAAATATCTTAAAAAAATAAAAGAAAATAAAAAATACACGTCCTGTGTATGTGGATCTCCTGGTATCTGAATCACCAGCCTCATCAACTGTGCTGATGATTTCTGAGCAGTCGGAGGAATAGATGAGTGCCTGATTTTGATGCTAGTGGGACGAGCAGCTTACCTTGCCCAGTGCAGTGGTTTCCAGTTGTAGAGGAAACCCATTCATTTATAAATCTTATCAGTTCAGGAGCCCCAATTTACAAATCACATTCATTTACTATAAATCTGTTAAAAATGAAATGGAAAATGACAGTTTGGAAGGAGAATGCTAGGGAAGAAGTTTTCTATTTTTGTTGATCAATCTGTTGGCTCTTGGTGCCAGACAATTGACGTGTGCATGTGTGTGTCTGTCTGTGTGCGTGTGTGTGTCGTCATCTCCAGGAGCGGTTCCAGTTCCCGGCGCAGCTGTCGGAGGTGTCAGAGGATGCCAAAGACCTGATCCGGCGGCTGATCTGCAGCCGAGAGCACCGGCTGGGACAGAACGGCCTGCAGGACTTCAGGCAGCACCCTTTCTTCACAGGCATCGACTGGGACAACATCCGCAACTGCGAGGCCCCGTACATCCCCGAGGTCAGCAGCCCGTCCGACACGTCCAACTTCGATGTGGAGGATGACTGCCTCAAGAACTCGGTGAGTGTTTGGAAGCAGGTGAAACTGAAATTAAAGGCTGTGTGTATGTGTATATGTGTGAGTGAACATGAGCACTGTCTGAATGCTGACGTTCCCCAAAACCCTGAAACAAAAGCGTGGTTTCAGTGTGACTTTAGTGTTGTTAATTGAAGGAATTATGACAGATAATTGGTTGGTCCCAATCATGTGAACAGCAAGTTGAACACTCACAGCCCTGCAAACTCATTCACTAAACAGCGTTAATTAAGTCCTGTGAGAAGTTGTGGGGAGGACATTGAAACTCAGCCATTGTTTATCTCGACAGTTTTCTTAATAATGTTGCCTTCAGATGTCAGTGAACTATCTTTCACTATTTTGGTGACGATGGCCTTCTCAGTTACTTTACAAGAATGTTACAACATCATTTCATATTGCTGAATGCATCACAGTGTTTGTTTATTTGATTGTTTATTATTTATTGTTTATCCCCTGCAGGAGACCATGCCCCCTCCCTCTCATACAGCCTTCTCTGGTCACCACCTTCCCTTTGTGGGGTTCACCTACACCAGCAACTGGTGAGACACACACACACACACACACACACACACACACGCACAGACAGATGAGAGACTCACGACTCACAAGAGAAATACACACTCTGACACTTTAAATGACTCCCACATGCACACATACAGAAACACAGGAGCACACATTTGCGTGCAGGACAGACAGCTTGAGGAGGCCGATATGCATTTATGTAGACATGTACATTAGTGCACATGCAAGTTCTCACACACACCCTCACTCTCTTGCACGTTGCCACACTCTCAAACAAGTACACACACACTCACTCTCCGACTCGGAAACACACTCACATGTAGGGCCAACGGCTGGAGGAAGTTGATGAACACTCATGTGAACATGTACATTAATACAGTTATACTGTATGTTCTCTCTCTCACACACACACACATGCAGGCATACACACACACACACGCATGCTCCCACACAGTGTCAGAATAAATAGGGCAGCAAAGCAAGACAGGATCTGATGCCTTAGTGAGCAGGAAGCTGACAAACAGCTCTTATAGAAGTGAGAGAGAGTGTGTGTGTGTGTGTGGTTGTGTGTGTGTGTGTGTGTGTGTGTGTTGTGTGTGTGTGTGTGTGTGTGTGTGAGATCTCTCATGTGGAACTGTTTGCTCTGAAGTCATCTCCTAGTCATCCACTTGCTCACTCAACCTTATCTAGCCAGTGTATGTCAGTGAGTGTGATGTGTGTGTGATGACTCCAGACCTGAGGATGCAATAACACTGCAATACAGATCACAGTCTTGCACAGATTTATATACTACTGACTTGTGCTTGTACTGTATGCTGACTTTCCCTTTGGAAAACACTGTTTGTTTCTGCATTGCACAAAAGATGAATAAATCTTGATTTAGTTTGATGTACTGGTATACGTGTTGTATATTGCAGTAAAGGTTGCAGTGTATTGGAAACACACCTCACCATTAATGTCTTTGTTAGCAGAACCAGTAAAATGTCTGTCCCCTTTTCCTCCTCGGCTCTCAGCTTGTCTGTCTGTCTACCTCTTTGTCTGTCTGTCTTTCTACCTCTCTGTCTGTCTGTCTGTTGGTCATCCATCTATTTGTGGAAAGGAACTTGCGTTGTGTGACACCGTATGCCTGGCTCATCTGGAATGCTGTTTATGGTCACTGTAACACTGGGCATAGATGTGTCTGTCAAGGATAGATGTCTCTATATAGGCTGCTACACTGGATGTCTCTGTGTAGAACCACTGAGAAACATGCTTAAACAAGCCCATACAAATTAACTGCTAGCTAACTGTGTTAGCGTAACACTACACAAATTGCCTGTCTGTGACTTCTGACCTTTGACCTTTGCCCCTCGCCCCTTTTCCCCTCAGCTCGCTGTCGGACCGCGGCTGCCTGCGTGAGTGGGGAGGCCCAGGCCCGATGGACGTGGGGGTGCAGCGCAGCCTGGAGGAGAGTCTGGCGGTGGAGGCCTACGAGAGGAGGCTGCGGCGGCTGGAGCAGGAGAAACTGGAGCTCACCCGCAAACTACAAGGTGCACTACAGGGGGCGCTATAGGCCACCGTAGGGGATGGGGCAATTTGGTGTAGCAAAAGAAAGTGGTCATTATAGAGGTTCATTTAGAGAGAGAGAATCATACATGGGCAGTCTGTTTAGAGAGAATAAACAAAGACCAGGTCTTTAGTTCTGTTCACTGCTCAGTAATTTTGCCTGTTAGGTATTATTAGTATTTTCTGATGTGTTGTCCAGCAGCAGGACCAGCAGTCTGGTTTTCAGTTGTGACGTCAGTATTGTTATTGTTAACCCTTTCCTTGTCCTCCTCTGCCTCTCCTTCTTTTTCTTCTTCTTCCTCTTCCTCTCCTTCTTCTCCCCCTACTCCTCCTTATTATTATTATTCCTCTTCCTCCTCCTCCTCCATCTCCATCTCCATCTCCATCTCCAGAGGCCACTAAGACAGTGCAGGCCCTGCAGTACTCCACTGGAGATGTTCCCCTCAGCACCAACAAAGAGTTTGAGATCAGAGGCCTTAAGGAGGAGATTGAGACACTGAGGAAACAGATTGCAGGTACACACACACACACAAACAAACACACTCACACATGCACACTGGTTAAGTGTTTGTACCAACATGTAACATCCATACCATGGGATTTATCTGTTGATACACACATTAGAGTTGCAGCTGTGTCTTGTCCCTTAGTTCTGTATTGTCACAACAGATTGTTGATTGATGATGTCAAATTGTGGTCAGCTGTTAATTGGCCTGGCCGTTGTGACATCAGAGTGTGGTATGTCTCTGATTGGCTGGTTGTGGTGTTTGTTATTGTCAGACTCGGGTCAGTTGGAGCAGCAGCTGGAGCAGGCTGGCGCGGCGCGGAGGGACCTGGAGGAGTCGTCCCACCGCCTGAGATCGCTTGAGAAGCAGATCAAGAGCATCAAACAGGAGAGGGATGACATGCAGAAGGTCAGGACACTCTACTCTGCTCCTCACACTGTCTGTGTGTGTGTGTGTGTGTGTGTGTGTGTGTGTACGTGTACGTGTGTGAAATGTGTTTGTATATACACAGAGTGTGTGTGTTTTTGCGTGTTTATGTTTGTGCGTGTGTGCATGAGATGTGTGTGCACAATATGTGTGTGTGTGTGTGTGTGTGTGTGTGTGTGTGTGTGTGTAGGAGTATGTAAATGTGTTCATGAATGGTATATGTGCAAGGACGGGTGTATCTGTATGTGAAAAGTATATGTGAAAGGGATTGTGTGTGTGTGTGTGTGTGACAGACAGAGAGACAGACAGAGAGACAGACAGAGAGACAGACAGAGAGACAGACAGAGAGACAGACAGAGAGAGAGAGAGAGCACACTTTCATATGTTTCTTTTAAAAAGGGAAAAAAAGAATTGTTCTCTCTGGACTCTCCAGACTAGTCTTGACCTCAGATGAACTCTGAGTATCTTTAAGCACCTGGAGCTCAAGGATGAAACATGTGGGGCTAAATGAAGTCAGTAGACCCCTACTGTCTGCTGCATTATTGCTGCTGTGGCCATCCTGTCTCCCTGGAGTTATTAATGCATCTAGAGAGAGCGCCAGTAAGGGAATAATCAGCAGGCTTTAATGCAGCAGAGTCTTCACTCTGGAATAATGAAATATTAATGAGACCCCCATCCTACAGGGGGTACACTGGCAAAGAGGACAGAAGCATGAAAGCATTTTGATGAATACAACAGAACAGAACCCTTAAATTGGCTACATGCAAATAGTGCTGTCTTGCCTGTTTGCGTGTGTGTGTGTCTGCGCCTGTCTGTCTGTGTGTGTGTGTGTGTGTGGTGGAGGAGTGAGGAAGGGCAACTAAATCAGGCCTATGTGTGTTGGTGTTTTTTTTCCGTAGATTATGCCTCTTTTGACGCTACTGGTTCATAAGATCTGAAACAAAATAGAAATAAATCTTTTCCCTTACTTATAGTAACACTGTGTGTGTATGTGTGTGTATTCTGTGTTTGTGTGTATGCCGTATGTGTATGTGTCTCCATATATTCTGTGTGTGTGTGTTTTCTGTGTGTGTGTGTTCTGTGTTTGTGTGTGTGCGCCGGCATGTGTGTTCATATATTCTGTGTGTGTGTGTGTTCAGGAGCTGGCAGAGCAGAGTGAGCGCGTGAAGTCCCAGAGTAAGGAGCTGAAGGACGCCCACAGCCAGAGGAAGCTGGCCATGCAGGAGTTCTCCGAGATGAGCGAGAAACTGACGGAGCTGCGCTCCACCAAGCAGCGCGTGGCTCGCCAGCTCCGAGACAAGGAGGAGGAGATGGAGGCCCTGGGACAGAAGATGGAGGCCCTCCGCCAGGACGTACGGAAAGCCGAGAAGGCCAAGAAGGAGGTGAGGAATGATGGGTTTGGGTTTGGCATTCCAGACGTGGGAAACTCAGGAAATCTGAAAATTTTTTGGGCCAAGTCATGGAATATGGGAATGGGAATTCCCCCCCAGTATGTTCCAAATGTAGGAGATATTCATCAAATATGACATTTTTCATGTAGAATTTTTTTTACTTGGGTTATTTCACATGCTCCCTGTTATATTGTAGCTATTTTCAGACTTTTCAGCGAAGGCATTTTCCCGCATTAAAGTCATGGAAATTCCTCCTTTTTGCCGGGGAAAAGTCAGGGAAAAGTCTGGGAATTTCATATTTGGCTTCGAGTAGGAGCCCAGCTAGCCCTGTTTAAATGGCTGATTGCAATGGAATGTGAGGCAGTGTTTGTTAAGATGTGCTTTAATAGGCCATGACTACTGAGGTCTTCAACCAGACACAATATGTTCTTGTTTATTTGTTTAATGGACAATTGGTGTGTGTGTGTGTGTGTGTGTGTGTGTGTGTGTGTGTGTGTGTGTGTGTGTGTGTGTGTGTGTGTGTGTGTTAGCTGGAAGCACAATCTGAGGAGCAGGCAGCAGAGGCCCAGAAGGAGAAGAAGCTTCGAGAACGCAGTGAACAGTACAGCAGACAGCTGGAAGAGGAGCTGGAATTGATGAAGGTAAACAAACACACACACAAACAAACACGTCATAGAACAGCAGATTGCTGGAAGATGGAGATGATGGTGTACACACACACACACACACACACACACACGCTCAAACATGCACCCTCGAGCACAGCTGATACCTGGATTTGGAGCTGAAGATGATGATGCAGAGTGTTAAACACACACAGATGCACTATATCTTTTGAAAACGTACATTGTGCTTTACCTGTGTGTGTGTGTGTGTGTGTGTAGCAGCAGAAGGGTCGTGCCCCAAGCGTGTCGTCGGGCCCTGAGCAGCAGCAGGAGCTGGGCCGTCTCCGTGGCGACCTGGAAAAGCAGAGCGTTGTTCACGAGGAGGAGTTGTCCCGTCGCGAGGCTCAGTACACCACCGAGCTGAAGAACCTGAAGAAGGAGCTGCGTGACACCGACGCCCAGCAGGTGGCGCTCAACAAGGAGATCATGGTGCTCAAAGACAAGCTAGAGAAAACGCGCAGAGAAAGGTCAGATTCTGCGCTCCACACAGCACTGCAAGCACATGAATCATGTCCATGTATCAGTGTGAGTGTGGACATCTGACCGTCCTTCTGTTCAGGGGCACTGATATGGGGCAGGTTATGCTCATGTTCATGGTTTTGTCCTTTTTGTTGTGTTTAGCTTTTGTAGAAAATGACCTGATATTCTTTTGTCCAAAGAAGCACAATCTGCTCTATGAGTTCTGTACACACACACACACACACACACACATATACATATATATGCGTGTGTTTGTGTATATATATATATATATATATACACACACATACACACACATGTTACATGAGAGTGGGGATGACGCTCACGCTATGTTTCTGATAAACACTAACCTTAACATGGCAACCTTAACTGAGGGATTTTATAGCAGAACGCCGCCAGGCCTTGCGATACTGGTGTCAGAAGGAGCCTGTGTATGTGTGTGTGTGGTGTGTTCATTTGGGCTTACACTGGGCTCTCTATAACTCTGGTGTGTGTGTGTGTGTGTAACTATGGTGTGTGTTTGTGTAACTGTCCATCTGTGTGTGTTGCACAGTCAAAGTGAGCGTGAGGAGTTTGAAACGGAATACAAGCAGAAGTATGAGCGGGAGCGAGTTCTGCTCACGGAGGAGAACAAGAAACTCTCCAGCGAACTCGACAAGGTGAGACAACACACACACACATACACACACACCTACCTCGCAAGCACACCTTTAGCAACTGTATTTTGTGTTTGTGTGTGCTCCTGTTGAATGAGAACCCAGCAGTCTGTGTAGATTTTGGTTTGTATGA
>PYXC01000500.1:315000-330000 GCA_015244755.2 Tenualosa ilisha
TGGATGATTGGTTGTGTGTGTGTGTGTGTGTTTGTGATTAACATTGCCCCTTCAGCTCAACCCCATTAGCATCTCATTACATGTTGAGAGGATGCACATCCCTCTCGCTTCCTCCCTCCCTCTGGGACACATATACACACACACACACACACAGACACACACACACAGCCTAACTCTAAATTAATGGGCTCATTGTCCTGTACATGGGCAGAGACAGCAACACTGGCCCATGATGGAAGCCAGGCAACATATCTCCAGGCTACAGTCACACCAGGTGCATTCTGGGTAGAAAAGAATGATGGGGGATGAAGGTTTATCACCCCAATACCCTGGTTTATCACACACACACACACACACACACACACACACACACTCACACTCACACTCACACTCCTACTGTCCTATTCTTAAATCTAGAACTCAGACATTGAACTGCACCGAGGTCCTGCACGGGATTTTGTCCTGACGCGCCCATACTGTTGTTCAGAAAATGTAGTCTCAGCACTTTATTCTGCACACCTTGTATGAAACCGACCGTTTAAAAATCTGTGTGTGTGTGTGTGTTTAGATGACATCCCAGTATGAGAAGTTGAGCTCGAGTAGTAAGCAGCTGGAGGAAGAACTGAGAGAACTGTCTGACAAGAAAGACAGTGTAGCCCACTGGGAGGCCCAGATCACTGAGATCATCCAATGGTAAGAACACACACATACACACACACACACACATATTCATGCACTTATTCTCACTGTCACAGACTCTCAGACCTACACGGTCTCATAATACAGATGAGTCATACAACACGTACACATGCACACAATCTTGACTGCTAGTCGGCATCAAAAAACATTGTTCCTTGCCTTGTCACTGATTACTGAGAAGTCACAAACCTGCACTGACCCCTAGTGGCGTAACATTGAAATCGCATGTAATGAACACTGTAACTGCTGTCTAATCTAAATGACTGCGCGCGTGTGTGTTTGTGTGTGTGTGTGTGAGTGTGTTTGTGTGTGTGTGTTTGTGTTTGTGTGTGTGTGCGCAGGGTGAGTGATGAGAAGGACGCTCGTGGTTACCTGCAGGCTCTTGCCACCAAGATGACTGAGGAGCTGGAGGGGCTTAGGAGCAGCAGCCTGGGAGCCAGGGGAACGGTAGGCACACACTCACACACACACTTTTATACCTCACAGGTACACACACAAAGATTGTTATATACACCTCACAGACCGACACACACGCATACTGGCTTGACTTACATACACACACTCTTCGAACAGTTACACACACCGTACACGCACTGCTACCTCTTGCGTGCACACACACACACACACACACACACACACACACACACTCACTCACGAATTACACGTAATATCTTGTGAGTGCACAGTGCAGTTAAGGTTAGAGTGTGTACCACCCCAGGCCTGACTCTGTGGTTGTGCTCCGTGTGTCTCTCTCAGGACATGCCCTGGAAGATGCGTCGACTGGCCAAGCTGGACATGTCGGCCCGTCTGGAGCTGCAGTCAGCCCTGGACGCCGAGATCAGAGCGAAACAGGCCATCCAGGACGAGCTCAACAAGGTCAAGGCCGACAACATGAGCACGGAATGGTATGGACACACACACACACACACACACACACACGCTCACATACTCCACATTCTTTGTCTTTCCCTTTGAGTGTAATCTGTAGATACACAAACCCTGTCTCTCTGTCTCTCCTTCACAAACACACATGGCAGTCAGCCGGTTGAAAACGCTTAACTTTGTAAAGGAGGAACAGGAGGAGACACTTCACTATTCTCACACATTGACTCCTTCTCTGGCACGTGCACAGGCACATGAATGGAAGCATAATCATAAACACCAACAATTTCTTAGTGTAGCCTCTTCATGGAGGCAGAACAGTAAGCTAGTTTAGATTGATTGATTGATTGATTGATTGGTTGGTTGGTTTGTTGTTTGGTTAATGGATGGATGTGTGTGTGGTTGGTTGTTTGGTTAATGGATGGATGTGTGTGTGGTTGGTTGTTTGGTTAATGGATGGATGTGTGTGTGGTTGGTTGTTTGGTTAATGGATGTGTGTGTGTGTGTGTCCCTCAGCAAACTGAAGGACTCTGAGAGCAAGAACCAGGAGCTCCAGGCTGAGATCGACAGACTCAAACGGGAGACTGAGGAGCTGCGCATGGGAAAGGGTATGGCACATGTACACAGGCGCCCGCCCACACACACACACACACACACACACACGAACACATATATACACACACACACACACACACTCACTTTTTCTCACACATACCCGCATGCGAGTTCTAATTCTGTAGTTGTCACATATATGGTTATAAGCAGTACACAGGGTGTAGTGATATGTGAAACTGGTACATTCCACAGACAGAGGAAAAAACACACACTTCTGCATACTTGCTCACACACACACGCTGTTGCACAAAAACACATTCAAACACATACAGACGCTCACACTCTTAGACACCTACTCGTGATCATGGCTCTCAGTGGGGGAGACATGTTGGCTAATAGCATAAGCGCTGCTCTGTGAAGACTGCCACCTCTGATGCTCGGCTCATTTCTTCATGTTGCAGCATCGCCTCCCCTCCCCTCCTCTCTTCCTCTCTCATCCCCTCTTCTCCTCTCTTCCTCTCTCATCCCCTCCTCTCCTCTCTTCCTCTCTCATCCCCTCTCCTCTCTCCTCTCCTCTCCTATCCTCTCTTCTCGTGACTTATTAATAAATGCGCACACAGTGGGAATGACAGCTGCACTGTCAGTATCTGACACACACACACACACACACACAGCATGAAGACATGCCAGTCTGATTACATTAAAGTAGTGGTGTTGACGGGGTTTCTTGCCCTGTCAGATGCATGAAATTTACTCAGGAACAGGAAATCATTCAGCATTCAAGCACACACACTTACACTCACTCACACTCACACACACACACTCACACACACACACTCACACACACACACTCACACACACACACACACACACACACACACACACACACACACACACACACACACACACACACTCTCACTAACTTCACTCACACACACACTAACACTCACTCACTCACACACACACACTAACACTTACTCGCTCACACACACAGACAAGCACACACACACACACACACACACAAGCACAGTTTATCATTCTCACATGATGTTGGCCCGTAAGCTTGGCACTAAGACTGTCTTGTGTTTATTCTTAGGAGTGAAACATCAGGACTCCCAGAATTCCTTCCTTGCCTTCCTGAATGCACCTACCTCCGCTCTGGATCATTTTGATGTGAGTTTGAAGGGATGCGGCGGCATCCTAAATATGTCACGTGTGTGTGTGTGTGTGTGTGTGTGTGTGTGTGTGTGTGTGATGGCCTGATTTTGTCTCCATCATACATGCAAAAGTGTGTCAGACGTGGCACTCAACAGTTTCAAGATGATGGTGCATCTCCAATGTACTTTTCCCCCCAATAGCGCCTTCAACTGCTGGATGAGCAGACATTTACTATTTGTGTTTAGTTATTTGGTTGTCTGTTTCTTTTATTGTTTTCTTTAATTGTGTGTTCTTAGTTCATTATTTGTTTGTGTCTGTCTCTTATTGTGCTCTTGAGTGGGCTGGCTTGAGTGTGAGGCCTCAGGGAGATTGGTCTACACTCCTGAAAACAATGAGGCTAAAACACAATTTATCACATGTTATGATGAATTTCTTGTGAAACAATTACAGGTTATATATGTATGTATATAAAAAGGGGTGCATTATTTATATATATATATAATGTATGTATCTCATACACTGTCAGCAATTGTCTTCCAACTTACTGCGGTGATGAACTCTGTTTGCCTTATTTGCCTTGTCAAAGAGTGTAGACTGGGTTTCTAGCAGTAGCTAAAGTAGCTGGAAACCCAGTCTACACTCTTTGACAAGGCAAATAAGTAGCAGGATTGGTAGTAGCCTACACTTAATCCATTGGCTTCCTTGTTATTTGCACTTTGGCTTCAAGATAAACAAATAGGTGCCCTGCTTTATTCTGGAGTGATGGATTGTCAGTAGTCCACTGCTATGTGCTTATGTTTTATATGTGTGCTATCCTCCCCTGAAACTGCAAAAAAACATGTATTTATGTCTGTCTCCTCTTCTCTCCCCCTTTCTCTCTCTGTCTCTCCCTTCCTGTCACTCTCTTTCTCTCTCTCTCCATCTCCTCCTCCCTCTCCTTCCCCCTCCCTCACCCCTCCTCTCTTTCTTTCTCTTCCTCTCTCCTGTACTGTGTTGTTATCCAATCTCTCTTCTCATCTGTTTTTCTTTTCCTCCATCCCTTTCCTCCATCCCTCTCTCTCTGTGCGCGCATGTGTGTGTGTGTGCGCGCGCGTGTGTGTGTCTTCCCTCTGTGCTCTAGCGTTCCCCTGCCTGTGGTCCAACTAGCAAAGGCAGAAGAGTAAGCGCTCCTTTTCTGTGGTGATATTTTTGACATGTTGACGTTTCTGCTCCTCATAGGTGCAGCAGTGTGTGTGTGTGATGCATACGTGTGTGTGTGTGTGTGTGCTTGTAATGATCCGCGTCTCTGGGTGCATGATTCCACTCCAACTCTTACATGCTTGCATGGCCTTAAAAGAGTGTGTGACTATATGTGTGTGTGTGTATGTGTCATGTGTGATGTACATGTGATGTATGCGTGTATTCACACGTGTGCTTATGTGTGCGTAGATTTCAATTGTTGCATCATTACACCAATAAAACGTAAAAACATTTGAAGGTCCTTAAACGTCTTAATAAAGCCGATCCAGATGCAAACTGTCATCTTTGTCCATGTGTTGTGGGTTTGTGCTGTCAGATATGCATGCGTGGCGGTGATTGTATCTGACCCCATTGCTTTGGGCTGAAGTGATAACGGCTGCTACATTTGTCTAAGTGCTGTTTGCTCGGTCATGATTCTTAGTTTTTGTTTTTTCCCCCCATCTAACTACTTTTACTCTCGTTTACTCTTGCTGTGTTTTCTTCAGAGTATCTGGGGTGACCCTGTCATTACTCCTTTTATACAGCTTCCTCATTCTTTATCATAATTTTGTTGTCTGTTCTTATTTGGAATGTTCATTTGTTTGTGGATTCCTCTGTCTTTTCCATGGAATGATAGTCTGTCTGCACTGACATGGGTCACTCACTCCCACTCCATCCCCACCCCACCTCAATCCACCCCACCCTAGCCTCACACACATTTGTTTGCTGTTGTTTGCTTTGCCACAGGGAATGGACTCTAAGCCCTCTTGCTTTTGCTGTGTCGGATGACTCAGCTTTTTTGCAGTGCTTCCTTTGCTTGCTGTGTACATGAGATTTTTTTTGTTTGTTTTTCTCTTGTCCTTGGTTTGTGTGTGAGCGAGCATGAGCGAAGTGTGTGTGTGTGTGTGTGGTGTTGTGTGTGTGTGTTGTGTGGTGTGTGTGTGTGTGTGTGTGAGGGAGAGAATGCCAGTCTGTGTATTGTGTCTGTCTGTGTTTGGTTCTGACCCTTTCTTTCTCTGCCCCCTGCAGATTGACTCCATTGATAACTTCAGCCTGTCCAACACTCCCTCACGTGAGGAAGATGCCAAGTCAGGCCAGCTCATGTCGCGCTCACGCTCTCCCTCCACCACCAGTGACGTGGAACCCATGGAGGTAAACTTACCCCTCACCTTTCACCCCTGACCCCTATCAAAGAGCAAGGCAGTCTAGGACCTATGTGGTATTCTTTCGGTCACTAGATATAAATTAAGAAACTTTCTTATTTGTTGACTGTGTGTGTACTTGTGTGTGTGTGTGTGTGTGCTCGTGTGCGTTTGTTTAGGGGACTGAGCGGACAGCCACCCCAACCATGCGATCCACATACAGTGGATCAAGCCTAGGGACACCAAAGGTGAGAAGCATATCTGTAACTTTGCATGTGTAGTTTATTTGAAGCTGAGAGAGAATGTTAGAAACACTTACAGGAATTGATGTTGATGAATTGATGTTAAAGTTGAGCTTTGCCAAGAGACCATAAACTATGAAAAATACAAACTTATGTGCACTATATTTAAAAGGATATACTATTTGAGTTTAGTTGTTTACGCATGTTGGTAGTCTGTGCTTCCAACAGTTGGTAAGAGTGTGTGTGTGTGTGTGTGTGTCTTTGTGTGTGTGTGTGTGTGTGTGTGTGTGTGTGTCTTTGCAGCCACGTGCCCATCAGTTTGTGGTGAAGTCCTTCAACAGCCCCACCAAGTGTGGCCAGTGCACCTCCCTCATGGTGGGCCTCATCCGGCAGGGCTGCACCTGTGAGGGTAAGAATCAGGCAGAGAGGCTCCAGAGAGAATTTCAGTGATCACACTCACACACACACACACACACACACACACACACACACAGACACATTCCTATTCAGCCATCTGTGGCAAACATGTTTCTTTTCAGTAAATACACACGCACACTTTTGAGAATGGCCACCCTGTATCCAATTACTGGTATGGTTGTAAAAAAAACAGTTTGCTGATGTTTGTAAGCATTCACAGAAAATTCAGGGCGATTGCTTGACATGGAACGCATCTCAGGTCACATCAAGTCGGATGCAGATACCTACCACAGACACAGACACTCTTTCATGGGACTGATCCATGTAACCTCCTCTCTCTCTCCCCCCTGTCTCCTCTTCATCCCTCCTTCCCTCCTACAGTGTGTAACTTCTCTTGTCATGTGACATGTGCGGACAAGGCCCCGGCCGTGTGCCCCATTCCACCTGACCAGACCAAAGGGCCATTGGGCATCGACCCCCAGAAGGGCATCGGTACTGCTTACGAGGGACACGTGCGGGTATGGCACCGACACAGCTCTGTGTGTGTGTGTGTGTAGGTGTGGGTGTGGAAGAGAGAGGGAGAAAGAGTATGACCCGTAGGCTTGTGTGTAATCATTTCCTTGTTCTCTCTTGTGTGTTTGTGTGTGTCTCTCTGTCTGCCTGTCTGTCAGGTTCCAAAGCCGGCAGGTGTGAAGAAGGGTTGGCAAAGAGCGCTGGCAGTGGTGTGTGACTTCAAGCTGTTCCTGTACGACGTGGCCGAGGGCAAAGCTGCCCAACCAAGTGTAGTGGTCAGCCAGGTCATGGACATGAGGTCAGTCACTGCTACACACACACACACATTTATAGTCATGTATACACATACATGCACATGACCAGTCATCCCAACACAATACAGCCACCACACACATAATAATGTGTGTTACCCCAAGGATGGAACATATATATGGTGCTTTTACTCCGAGTATATGGCAAGGTGTACTGACTGTTGCTCCCTCTCTCTCACTTCCCTCCCTGCAGAGATGAGGAGTTCTCCGTCAGCTCGGTCCTGGCATCTGACGTCATCCACGCCAACAGGAAGGACATCCCCTGCATCTTCAGGGTGAGCAGGCCACTCCCAAGCCTCATAATTTCTAGTTCACTAAAAGTCAGTGCACACCGAAAAGACTTTAGAAGACTGAGCAGGACACCAACTGGACTGCACTGACAGTTAACAATGAGTTTATTATTATGATATATGAGTATATTATTATAATTATGTGCCTGCGTGAAAATAACACTGCCTGGCAGTAGTAAAATTTGTCTTTCCAAAACAAACCACCTTTGAACATAAACTGTCTCTGATCGTCTGCGATCAGCATGAGCGTGTGTTGCCAGCTCTCCTGCGTCTGGCCTGACACACAAACATCCAACCCTATCAGTTGTCAGTTATCCCTCTTCATTTCATATACTAAAGTGGTTTGGCCATATGGAATGAATTCTTCCATGAGTGCCTTGACAAAACTTTGAGTCTCCCTCTGAGACAAGTGCAGTGATGAGCCAAACAGCCAATGAGAGTGATCCCCATTACGACAACTGCCAGTCGTTTGCCCGGTGATTTAACATGTTGAATCGGCTGCAAACCAGGCGGCAGACGTCTGCAGATATCGGCTACGTTTCCCAAACCTCTCAAATTTGGCACAAAGACACTCAGAGACGGCCCAGACACTATCGGGCGTCCGACGTCAATGCTGTGTGTGCCTCACTTAAGATGACGCATCCATGAGGATTTTCCAGTGAAATAGCTCACGGGTGAGTTTCTGGAAAGTGACACTGCTGACTTCTGTCACAGTCTTAGTAGTTAAGCCATTGGGTGTAAGGGTGTTAAATACCATGACTGCCACACAAGTTAGTAGTTAAACCATTGGGTGTAAGACTATTAAATAGCGTGACTGCCACAGAAGCTTGAAAGCTAGAAACTTGCCTCAGGTCTTCAGAGTTCACAGGAGTGTATTCTTGGTGGGACATCCAAGCAACGAGTAACAGGAGCTTTTTATGTCCTGCGGTTAAGTGGTAGCATTAAAAGAAGACACAGTGGAGTGCAGTTCGCACAGGCCATACGATATAAACCTCAGGACCCGATGTTATTTCTAACCCTTCACTCTCCTTTCTCTCCTCCAAAAGTGTGGACCAGAGCCTTGGTCAGAGTCAGAGATCTTTTCTGGATAATGAGTATTGCAGTATGTAATGTTTTCTAAGTGCTCTCTTTGATCCCAGCCCTGATGCAGTTGATATTAGCGTGTAAAGCCCTGACTGTTTGAACTCTAAGCCATCTAGTCAGCTCTGGGCTTCACATGAAAGGAAAACTAGGGAGTTGTTCTGAGAAGATGATTTGAGTTGAGATTTCCTCTGCAAGCTGTTGTCTTTCACAGTTGTGCAACCAACCCCTGTTTCTTAGAAGGCTTTGTACTTTCATTAGCATAGAATTTGACTTTTTCCCAAAAACAGAAAAAATGTGCATTCCCTTAGCATTCATTTTTATAAGTGAGAGGGAATTGTATCCTTTTTTTTGTGATTCCACGGAATAATGCTCTCAGTAGGATCCAAATCCCAGTCCCACGGCACAGCTCAGCCCCTCACCACCCGCTCCTTTAAACAAAAAGCTTTTTCATTTGGCTGCAGTTGCTTTGTTTTGTGCATTCTTCCAGCTCGTTTTGATGCCTCCAGTGTTTTGAGTGTGTGTTTGTGGCCCAGGCTCTGTCATTCCTACATAAATGTGTGGCTCTTTGTGGTGTCCTGCCCTGCAGTCAGAACCAGCCAATCAGGATTGACATGTGTGGTTTTGTTTTTATTTATTTTTTACATCTGCAGTGGTGATCTCTCTTTCCCCTAAAGCATAGGCCAAAGATACTTACTACTTACTTATATTATCTTGTCATGAGTGTGTTTGTGTGAGGAAGAGTGTCTGTATGTGAATGTGCGTCTGTGTGTGTGTGTGTGTGTGTGTGTGTGTGTGTGTGTGTGTTTATCTGTGTGTCAGAGAGAGTTTCTGTGTGTGTGTGTCAGAGAGAGAGAATCTGTGTGTGTGTGTGTGTGTTTATCTCTGTGTGTCTGTGTGTCAGAAAAGAGAGTTTCTGTGTGTGCATGCATGCTTGTGTGTGTGTGTGTGTCACACACACACACTCCAACAGATGCTCATTACTCCATGTCCTTTCTCCTGGAGCCCTTGGTTTCAGTCTTTAGTGTCCTAGGCAGCCTCATCCCAGCTGCTCCTGTCCTGTCCCCACCTGACCTGCATGTCCGCTCTCTCCTGTCTCCTAGGTGACGGCATCCCAGCTGGCGTCGGTGGGAGGGAAGAAGTGCTCGGTGCTGATGCTGGCCGACAGCGAATCGGAGCGCAACAAGTGGGTGGGGCTCCTGAGCGAGCTGCAGCGCCTTCTCCGCAAAAACAAGCTGAAGGAGCGCTCGGTCTACGCCCCCAAAGAGGCCTACGACAGCGCCCTGCCCCTCATCAAGGGCACCCAGACCGCCGCCATCATAGGTCAGTCACGCACCACCAGGGGGCAATGCTGAGCTGCTTCACTCACAGCCATAGACCTGTTATTAGGATTTTGTCCAAAACAGCCTATAGTGAAATATGTTATCAGTTCAAATTAAGGCAAAGTTAAGTCATATTGATGATGATAATAAGAACAATAGGTGTAGTGGTTCATGAACTGATTCTAAATGCTTTCTGAAGAGTTTCTCCTTTCTCTCTATCTGCAGACCATGAGCGGATTGCTCTGGGGAATGAAGAAGGCCTCTATGTTATTCATGTTACCAAAGATGGTGAGTTTGCATAACCACAGCAAACACACACACACACACACACACACACACACACACACACACACACACACACACACACACACACACTCTTACACAACCCTTAACCTCCCACATCTGTGCCTATCCAACAATAATAACCAGAAAAGAACTTGCAGAGTGCAGAAGGCATTCTAGGGCCACTGACCCAATACAAATTCCAAACAGTGTTCTGGATCACCAGTAAAATTTAATCATCTGTTCCTTAGCCTCGTTATCTTGCCCACAGACAGACAAACACAAAAACATAACCTCCTTGGTGGAGGTATTAATCTAGACTCTTTTGATCCTGTGAGAGAAATTTGCTCTCTGCATTTAACCCGGTCGTGAATTAGGGAAACACACACAGCAGACAGTGAAGTGAAGCACACACTAACCCAGAGCAGTTGGCTGCCTGCTATAGCGGCGCCCAGGAAGGCCGTGGCCTCCCCCCAAAAGACATAAACATCTCCCAGTTTGTGCAATGACTGCTGAATATATGCGCTCACAGGTTTACAAGTGCCTAGTTTGATGTTCCTTTATATCGCACTGTCTATAAGTGTATCTATATGTGTATGTGCATTATATATGTTGCTAACACACATACACACACACAGATTTAAGAGCCATTGTCAAACCTCTAACTCTTGGTCCTCCTCTCCTGTCATGCAGAGATCATCCGCGTGGGTGACAACAAGAAGGTGCACCAGATCGAGCTGGTCCCGTCCGAGCAGGTCTTGGCCGTGGTGTCGGGCCGCAACCGGCACGTGCGTCTGATCGCGGCGTCGGCGCTGGACGGGCGCGAGGGCGAGGCCTACAAGCTGGCGGAGACCAAGGGGTGCCAGGCGCTCTGCCGGGGGCTGGTGCGGCAAGGCGGCACGCTCAGCTGCCTGTGTGTGGCCGTCAAGCGGCAGGTCATCATCTACGAGCTGACCAAGACGCGCACGAGGCAACGGAGACTCAGGGAGCTGCAGGCCCCCGCGCCCGTCCAGTGGATGGCCATCATGAGCGACAGACTCTACGTCGGATACCAGGTACTGGGAGATGACGATAGCAGGCGGGAATATTCATATTAATTATGGTAAACAGTAAATGGACTGCATTTATACAGCGCTTCTTTTACTCCTACGAGCACTCAAAGCACTTTACAGAGTATGCCTCACATTCACCCATTCACACACCGGTGGCGGAGGCTGCCATGCAAGGTGCCAACCTGCCACTGGGAGCAATTTGAGGATCAGTATCTTACTCAAGGACACTGCGATGGGGTCAGGCAGTGGGGTGATTACCACCTGTGCCACCACCGCCCCCTTGTTAATGATTAATATTACAGTGATGCTAAAGGGCTCATCAAAATTGGGCTGATTGGATTGGATTTTCTTATTGAAATTGGTGTGTGTGTGTTTTTGATCATGAAATAATGGATAAATGTAAATGTGTGAAGGCAGTTTATTAATGCTGACTGTTTGTTTGTTAATGTCCAGCACAGCAGGGATTGCCTCTTGTCTTATCTTTGACAATACTGGAATTTTTTTGCATTTCTTAAACAAATGTATGCTGTTTCTTCCTTATAATGTTTCAAAATAGTTTTTTTTGTTATGTTTTTTTGTTTTTTTTTTTTTTCTTCAATTTACTAAATTTTGGTTGACTATTAACCTTAATTTATTAATCTCAACTGAGAGTTGTTAGAGTCTCTCTCTCCGTTTAGCCAGAGGTTTGAGTCAGTGTTGTTGTGGTGAGCCTTTCTCTCTTCTCCCCCCTTGTGCACAGGCGGGCTTCATGCGCTACAGTGTGCAGGGAGACGTGTCCGCAGTGCCCCTGTTGCACCCGGAGGACCACACGCTGGCGTTCATCGGGCAGATGGGGCTGGACGCGCTGTGTGCCGTGGAGCTCTCCGTCAAGGAGCTGCTGCTCTGTTTCAGCAGCGTGGGCATCTACGTGGACAGCCAGGGGCGACGGTCACGCCAGCAGGAGCTCATGTGGCCCGCCGTGCCCTCTGCATGCTGTGAGTGTATATACACACACACACACACACACACACACACACTGCATCATAGACATTTACATGGACAGCCAGGGTCGGGACTTGCACCAACAGGAGCTTAGGTGGCCTGCCACATGCTGTGACTGTATAAACAAACACACACACACACACACACACACACACACACACAAGATTACACTGAGTGCTGGAGCCACGTCTTGCTGTGACTACTCAGAGACACAGACATGGACTCACACACTCAGTCACATACAGACACACACACACACTCAGTCAGGCACTTACATGGCACATACGCAGACACTCAGGCACACATCACACACATGACGGCAACACACAGTGAGATGTGCTATATGAGATGGACTGTCCTGAAACACTGTCTAACACCACACTGTTCAGCACAATGAAACCTGTATGGGGCCCTTTGACCCACTGAGCACATAAATACCCATCATAACACACACACAAACACACACGTACACAACTGACTCAAAACCCACATGCCATGCCCTAATTCAACTGAACACAATAGCTCACCATGACATGACACGCCACATCACAGCGCTGACATACAGCGAGGCCTCTGCCAGCAGAAGCTCATCGCCCCACGCCTCTGTCTGAAGTAGCACAACTCACAGCTCTTAGCCAGCGTGGCACCATGCCCTTTGTTTGGTGTTGGTCAGACACGCAGGGGTCATGCCATGCTGTGAGCGCCAGCACAAAGGGCACAGTATGACCTGACAAGGCATGACAGCCTGGCACCAGCACAACTCTGCCCAGTCTGGGGGCATGACTTTGCCAGAGAGATCTTGCCCTGTCCGCTGCGCCAGTCAGAGATTTGGTTAAGCGCAGCTCAGTGAAACACAGCGTGGCAGAAAAGCAGATATTACAGCCAAATGGCATGGCCCCTACACCAACCCGAGTGCCCCCCTCTCTCTCTTTCTCTCTCTCTCTCTCTCTCACCTCTCTCTCTATAGCTGTTCGTTCCCCAGTCGCTGTCTATTTTTCTTTCTCTCTCTCACTTTTACCTCTTCATTTCTTTCCTGTTCTTCCTTTATCCTCGCTCTCTCCATCTCTCCCCTCCCTTCTCTCTTTCTTTTGTTACTTTGTGTTCATCTCTTCTTCTTCCTACCTCTCTACATGTCTCCCTTTCTTCCCTTTTACTCTCTTTAGATCCCTGCATCCCAGTCTCCTCTCTTCTCTTCTTCTCCATTCCCTCCCTCGTTCCCTTTCTCTTTCTCTTCCTCCGTCCCCATCTCGCTTTCTCTTTCCCTTCCTCCATCTCTATCTCTCTCTCCTTCTCTCCCCATGTGTGTGAACTGAGGAGTATCAGCCTGATAGTTTAATTAGTGAGAGTAAACCCAAAGGTGATGTCAAATGTAAACTCTCACCGTCTCTCCAGGCTACAACGCCCCCTACCTGTCAGTGTACAGTGAGAACGCTGTGGACGTGTTTGACGTGAACACCATGGAGTGGATCCAGACCATCCCTCTGAAGAAGGTAAAACACACAGCTACACACACACACACACACACAGCATACCTGGCTGGGAGCTGCATCGATGCACACTATGCACACATCTCATCAGGAAAAGCGCATGTCTCACCCACCTGTATATGCCTGTCTGCCTAAGTGTGTGTGTGTGTGTGTGTGTGTGTGTGTGTGTGTGTGTGTGTGTGTGTGTGTGTGTGTGTGTGTGTCTGCAGGCTCACCCGCTGAACACAGATGGCTCATTGAATCTGCTCGGGTTGGAGACAGTTCGCCTCATTTACTTTAAGAACAAGACAGCGGGTAAGAGACCCCCCTCTTTATCCCCCCTTAAATACACCACACACACACAAACACCCTGCACAGCACCCTCAGCACACACCTGCTCAAGGCCCTCAGTGACCCACACACACACACACTTGCCCATGGCCCTCAGTGAAACACACAAACATGCACACCTGCCCAGAGCCCTCAGTAAAACACACACACACACACACACACACACACACACACACACACACACACACACACACACGCACGCGCACACAGCTGCCCAGAGCCTCAGTGAAGCACATACACTCACCGGCCCTTTCATGTATGAGCGAAGCTAAAGACATTCCCAGCTGCAGAGACTAATAGTCGGCCAGTTAGCAGGTGACCAACTCCAGTCTATCCAAAGGCCTGATGGGAGAGAGAACACCGTTGGTGCAAAACCAATTACATTTAAAACCTTGACTACTGATAAGGGAGGCCGGATGTGTTGAATATTGATGTAATAATGGTTAATTTACTGTGATGGGAGCTGAGTTGGTGTAGAGGGATTGTGATCATTTCTAAGGAGGCCTTATATGGTCCAAGGTAATGTTTAATGTCTTCTGAAGACTGATGTATTTTAATGTGGTCTGTATGACCTAATTACCTCCGCCAAGGGATTATATTTTTGCCGCCGTTGGTCTGTCTGTGAGAAAGATCATTCGAAAAGTGCTGCACGCATTTGGAGTAAATTTTCAGACAACGTGGGTATTGGGACAAGGAACAGATGATTTAGTGGTGATCTGGAACACCGTCTGGAATTTGCATTGGGTCAGTGACCCAATATTGCCTTGGCCAAGGTCTGCACTCTCCGAGTGCTTTTCTAGTTTGATCATGATCTGATACGGTCTGATGTATTTTGTTGTGGTCTGATGTGGTCTGAAGTGGACTGCGGTGTTGTAATGTGGTCTGAATGTATTTTAATGTGCTTTGTTGTACAGAGGGCGATGAGCTGGTGGTTCCAGAGACATCAGATAACAGTCGAAAGCAAATGGTGCGCAGCATGAACAACAAGAGACGCTTCTCATTCAGAGTACCAGAGGAGGAGAGATTACAACAGAGAAGG
>PYXC01000500.1:335000-367500 GCA_015244755.2 Tenualosa ilisha
CTGCAGCACTCAGGAAGTAGCCTCCCCTCCACTAAATGCCCCCGTGGAGTTACCCCTCAGTCACTACTGCCCCATCCCAACCCAACCCAACCCACTCCACTCACTGTGTGGGGGGGTTAAATTGTAGGTTGGAGAGGAGCTGTGATCGTGCTGTATCTCCCTTTGAGTGTGTGTGTGTGTGTGTGTGTGTGGTACTGTGAGAGGGGAGATTTTTTGTGGTGGATCAGCAGCTGTCTGTTTTTGGCACATAGTAGGTTTGCCATTTCCGACTTGTTTAGAGATAGAATTTTTTGTGGTGTGTGTGTGTGTGTTTTGTGTGTGGTGTTGTGGTCTCAGTGTGTTTGTGTTGTGTGTGTTGTGTGTGTGTGTGTGTGTGTGTGTGTGTGTGTGTGTGTGTGACGATAGCCACTTGTGTAGGTGTCCTGATGGATAGAGCAAGAGTGTGTTGGTGTTTCTGTGCTTTTGTTAGTCATTGAATGGCAGCTCACTGTGGGCCAGGTCTGGTGCAGATCTGGGAGAGACCTGTTCCATAGTCAGTGGCATACTAGAAACACTAGACTAACCAGCACCAGACAGACCTCTGTTGTGAATCTTGTATTTGTGTGTATGATTAGTTTGACATGATGACGTATTGAGAGTGTGTGTGTGTGAGAGATCAGTTTCACACAACAGCTGTTGAACTGTGTTTGAGTGCTGTGTGTTTGTGTGGTCATTGTCATACATGACCGGCATTTAATGGAGATTCTGGTTATACTGACCAGCGTATTGCCCCATATGCTGTAACATCAGACCTTTCGCCCCACCTATGATTTTAAGATATGTGGACACTGAAACTCAGGCTGATGGCTAATGTCCCATATGAAGGACCCTTTGTGTGTGATAAGAGCTATGAGGGCATTGGTAATGTCCCCTATGCTTTAGTATCGGACTCTGGGCCTGATGCGGCTCTGATCCGGTCCAGACTCAGATGTTCCCATAATTATATATAAATGTATATATAATATAAACGTATTTGTTCTGTAATCATTCTCATCAGTTGAAATGTTTTTTCATGTCTAGAATAAGATTTAATCTCAACGAACTAATCCAAAGCTAGTGACTTAAACGATAAATTACACATCTGTATCATAGTTTATTGTACTATAGAAATGTTTGTATTGTGTTACCTGTTTTTGTATTGCCATACAAACGCAGGTGACTCCCATGTGGTATCTTAATACTGTGTTATGTATTGTATTTTGTCTGTGTGTTTGTTTTGATTGGTGTATTTTGTGTTTTCTAACTGCTATGTTGTATATGTGTGTATAAGTGTGTGTTCTGATAGCTGCATTGTGTTTGTTGCTCTTTGTATGTGGTACTTTCATGCGTGGATCTTCGTATTGCCCTGTTGTGTATGTGTGTGTGCGCCTGTCTGTCTGTCTGTCTCCGTCCAACCCTTGTATGTGTGTGCTCTGACCAGTACATTTTGTATCGTGTGTGTGTGTGTGTGTGTGTGCGTGTGCACGTGTGCACGTGCTGCCTTTGTGTGTGTTCTGACTGGTGTGTGTTTCATCGCTCTGCTGCAGGACTCGGACTCCCCCCGCCACTCGACGGCGTCCAACAGCTCCAACCTGAGCAGCCCTCCCAGCCCCTCCTCCCCCCGCAAGCCCAAGTCCCTCTCTCTGGAGAGCAACGAGCGCATGGGCTGGGAGACATGAGTCACCCTCCCTCCTCACCAAACCTCCAGCCCCCTCTGCCCCATCCATCCCCCAGAGCAGGGGACTCTTTTGCTTAGCGCTGCCCCCACTTCAAACCTCTCTGCTGGGCCTGTGCTCCACTGATCTTGGCCTCTTTGCCTGGAGGACCATCGTATCCAACAGCCCCCCTCTTCCCATCCTAATGCTTCGGCCACATGCGGCAGACTGGGACCCTAAAGGACTCAGCACCATGAAAGACTTGCTCCCAAAGACTGAAGTCTCTGGGACTGTGTGTGTGTGTGTGTGTGTGTGTGTGTGTGTGTGTTTCTCCCCATGCCTGATGCACTTGGTTAATCAGGTGGGCTGCTCTGTACGTGCGCGCGCGCATGTGTGTGTGTGTCTGCGTGTCTGCGTGTGTGTGTGTGTGTGTGTGTGTGTGTGTGTGTGAACATGCTTGTCAGGGGTTTTACTTGCACAGATGTGTGTGCAGCCCCATTCAACCCCTGCAAAAAAGGACAAGAAGAAGAAAATGAAATCAGCAGCCTTGATGAATCACCACTGTTTGCCTGCCTGTGGACAGAAGAAACTGCAGTGACCAGAGGGCTTCGCTGGCCTCTCGTTGCGAGTGTGAAAACTCCAAACCCCATGAGGGGTTGATGCTTTTACAGCCTGACTGAAGACAGAAACAAAAGACATGCCCATGGGCTGTAAGATTGACCACAGCGTCCTTAAGCCCCGTGACGCACACACAGAGAGAGAGAGAGACACCTCTCCCCATCTGGCTGTTACCGTGACGATACGACCCTTTTCTCTCCGAGTGTGAAGGGAGAAACACTGACAGAAAAAGGCAGAACGTTCAGAAGGTTCTCAGCTGAAAAAATGAAAAGCTTTCATTTCAGAACTCCAAATTTGGACCTGTTCTTGGCTTTGCTCCCATCCTCAGGTGAGATGTAATACACACACAGACACACACACTTACTCACACACATACACTCACACTCACACACCCTCTGTTACACCTGTAATTGTGTAGGTGTGTCTCACCTGTAGGCTTGGGCAAAGTTCCAACGTGTACATAGCGTGTGTGTGTGTGTAAGAGGATAATATATTAGCCCAGGAAATCCTACCCCCCCCCCCCCCCCCCCCCAGTGAGATCACTATCGGCTGTCATGGCTCGCTTCTCATTTGACTGTGTCAAACGGTTGAAGTTACAACACCTGGCTTAACGAGTTTTTACTATTGTTAGTATTATTTTATTGCTATTCTTTAATTTTATCATAGGTTGGTAATCTTCAAGCTCAAGTGCACAACCCATTAGCTGACTCTGGATCAGTTACACAGGATTTGGCAGAGCAGAAAAAGCAAACAGATAAATATACATTACTGTTTAAACTCATTTGGCACATGTATGCTGATGAACGAACACACACACACACACACACACCCACACATACATACACATGCACACACACACACACACACACACACACACACACACACACACCACACACACACACACACACACACAGTCACTTGTCCTGTGCAGAATGTGTTTTGCAGCCTTTTCCCCTTGCTTTGGTTCATCTTATCTGAAGCAATAACGCTATCTCCAAAGATGTTCATTGAGATCACTACTTATTTTTAAACTGTTATTTACATGTTTCAGTGCTACAACAGATTATTTTTTTGTTATTACATTAAGTGTGTTTACTCTGTATGTTTGTTTTTGAGCACCCCACAAGTCATAAAAACAAATACCAAACATGTTTGATATGATTTATATTCATGTGTTGAATAATTTAACCCTGTGAATTGTTTAGTTTGCCTCTGAACACTTGAGTTGTTAATCATTTGATTGCATGGGTCACAAAAATTTTTAAGCTTCGTCTAGCTCCGACCTCTTCCCACACACCACACACACACACACACACCACACACACACACACACACACACACACACACACACACACACACGTTCTGAGTACACTAGTTTACCACAGGGTTGGCTGTACCCAGTGTGCACACCTGCATTGTGCATGAAGATGCATTATAATATTTCAGTGTTACTTTGCCTGTATTGGCAGAACAGATAATCACTATGGACTTGGAGGTAGACTACAGTGAGCTGGTTTCAGGGATTCAGGAGACAGCAGCCGGTTCTGGATCGGACCGAAGACAGGTCCACACTGGAGTTGGCAGCTGTTGGAACCAGTGGCTCATTAGCCCTGAATCCGTCTCCCTAGAAACTGGCAGATTGAGAGGCATGCCACTATTACTTTGACCACCGCGTAAAAATACACACGTCTGCAGCTTGATTGGCTGGCCTTCCGTTCCTTTCGTTGTCATTCCATTTTTTCACTACATTCTGGAATGCTAAGGGACTCGCCATGGCAACGAGTTAATTCCATATTTTGTGTCACATTCTGAGTCTTTCTGAAGGATCTGTGGTGAAGCTGAGCAGACAGATTCCAATTGAAAATGTTTATATCGTTTTGACATGTTGGGGCCTGACAAGCACAAGGTTGTGTAAGTGGACCAGTTTGGCTGTGTTTGCAAAAAAAAATAAATAAATAAATCAAAGGGCTTCTGAAGAAGTCATTTCGAAGCATGGAGTGTGTAATCCATGTGTAGTCTCCCACATCGCTGCATATTTTCTCCTGCCAATATTTCAAGCGGCACAGCCTCAAGCCTCAGCCTCTTCCGGCTGTGTCCTGTGGACGCATTCAAAGAACTGTTTGAATCCTCTCTAGCAGACGTCACGGTCCAAGAGTTCAAACAGGTGAAACGTGGGTAGAAACTCATGAAGACTGCACCACTGCAGACAAGAAGAGCAAAGCACACACTAACCCAATCTCAATACACCCCCTACGCCCTCAGTCTTGAGCCCTCAAAAACTTAACTGACATGAATGAGCCAATCATGAAGTTGATTCATGCCAATAAAGTGTTTAAAGGTTCAGGGTCTAGGGCTTCAGAGGGTGCATTGGGATTCAGCCACTATGTGTATTACTCTCTTCTTGTCCTCAGCAGTGACTGTCTCTGGTCTCCAGTCCAGACTCCCATGGTGCATGTGTGTGTTTGTTTGTTTCAGTGCCTGGGCTCCTCCTCCTAGTGTTTTCAATGCACTGCTGTGTTACACTAGGCCTGTGTGAGAAGCATTACTAAGACACAATGACAAAAACAAAACGCAATTCATATTCAGAGGTCTAAGGTCACTCTGGTGCCCACCCAGTACCCCCCCACCACTGTACTCAAATTGGTTCTCTTGAACGTTTTGTCACAAACGTTGTCTTAACCTTGAAGTAGCGTGGTTTTAGACCTCTAATGGTTGGTCTAAGAGAATGCCACTTGTTCCCTTTTCTCCACTGATCACTCTCTCCCTCCTGTGTTGAGATAAGCTCTGTGATATGATGGACTCCTTATGGACTAACCCTTTGGTTTGGGTCCCAGCCTAAGTCATGGGGGAGATGAAACCCAACCAGCTGATTCTGATGATGATGATGATTCTGATGATGATAAATAATAAACTCAGGTATGTGAAAACCAATGATTTATTTTTCAGAGCAACAGTGGGATGTAAGGGTGAGTGTACAGACTAGCGATGTCTGTCTTTGGTCGGGGTCGGCTTTGGTTGGTTGGAGTTGCGCTTTTGGGGGTTAAAGTGAGTTGGAATGATTTTCTTACGTGAATGGAAGCATGCAAGTAGAAGAGTCTTCAGATGACTGTTGACTCCAGAACGGGTTTGGCCCAGGTCTGAGCCGAATCCGTATGAGTCTCAGCTGTGTGCTGGGTTATGGTCCAGGCCACTAGGTGGCAGTAAAGGGTTTCAGACAGACAATACACACATTAGCATTTCAGCGAGGTGTTTAATAAATTTGCCTTTGGGTGACATGCTATTTCATATCATTTTTTTTTCTAGATTTTTCTTTTCTCTTTTTTTTTTGTATGTGAGAATATGTACAGTTTTGCATGTCATAGGTGTAATCACTTGTTTTTAGGACAAAAAGCTGGATTTTCCACCTTCTGTTTATTATAATTATTATTATTATTATTATTATTATTATATTGAGTTGATTTGATTGTGTTTTGAATGGTTGGCAAGTGATGACGGACAGCCCACTACAATGATGTAGATTCTTTTGTTTTCCTTTGCACAGAAATATTTAAGGTGGAATGTTTTAAGACTTAAGTGTATGGGACTGGTCACCTCCATTCTTTTCATGTGGACAAAAAGCATAATAACCTGACTTTGGCATATTTCAATAAAAATGGGGAACTGTTACAGATGCCTTTTAATGTCCTTACTGTTTAAACTAATGTTTAAATTTCCCTTGTGATGGTGATTGAGTTGATTGATCAGTCACACGTTTATATTGAGGTAGATGTTAAAGGAGAAGTCCAATGTGAATCAATCCATAGCACTGTTATCTTAGGTACTGAGTGCTGTTGGTGGGGGAAAACAATTGGATACAACATAGAACAAATAGTGAATTGGCAGCTAACACAAACTAAATGGGGCACAGAAACTCACTTTCTGTTTAATTTTCCTATGCCCCATTCAGTTAATATTAGCTGACAGTTGGATTTACAGGATTTCTCCATTAGCTGTACTGAATGACTTGCCAAATCACCTCTTTCAAGAGTTTTACAACTCAAAAATTTAATATGTGGAAATTGTTTCTTTGCGTTGACTGCCTAACGTGGACAATTAGCCACTCAAACTTTCAGTGTTAGCATTTTTACCCAAACTGTCATACATTTGTACATGTAAACAACAAGCTTCACATCTTTAAAGTATTATTACAAAGCACTTTAATTCAATCTCACATTGCTCTAATAACTGAACATCAATACTGTACACATTCAACAGCTAGCCACAAGGGTAAAGTGCTAAATCCGATTATAAACATTTGCTACACCACAGAAAAACAAAATCCATATTTTGAGATAGAAAATGCATGACTGAGTTAAGTGAGTGGTTACTTGGAAACCAAAGGCAGGAAGAGGCTCTAGGGAAACGACAGAACAGAACACTGAACTATCTCCATGGAGACAAACTCCCACTGAGAGGAAGGGATTTCTGGAGACCACCTGGACAGAATTTCAGAACAGGTTGTTGGAAACAACACAGACGCTTCACTGATTAATTGGCTGTTAGTTGATTGTGTAATGATTTTAGAAGGGATTTGGCATGGTTTTGTAATAGAAGAATTAGCAGTCACATCTGTCTATAGAGTTAATTGCAACTTTAAGATTTATTCATATAAATATCTGAAGGGCTTTTTTTGGCTTGAATTTGCAACATTTATTATTTTATATGTTTGATTATTTATGCTGAAAAGCCTGTATGACAGGACAGCCAATCAGTACATGTATCTATTGATAATCATAGTGCACAGATGCTTCCAGGGCTGGTGAAAATCTGCCAAGTCAACTAGATCTCATCACATCTGCCCGAAGTCTGTGCCATAAGGAGGGTCTAGTTCAAACCTGCAGTACCAGGGGTTAAAGGGGTCACGGCCCTACACGATCTTTGACCCTGACGAGATCCACTCCCCATGAGGACATCAGCCACACCCAGGTTAGAAGCATTCTCATATAACAGAAGAGAACTGAGATCACATCACATCCTGTACACACACGCTCTCACACTCTGGCAGGTACTGTATTGATGCAACCACAGACACACACACACACACACACACACACACACACACACACATACATCCGTTATCCTCAGAAGAGACAAACTGTGTCTCCTTCTCCCACCTCCAGTTAATCATCACTAAGCAATGTAGGCTTCACTGTATATCTTTAATTAGATTACATTTAAATTTCAGTTTACACCCACATCAGAAAGCACAGTTGCTTTAGTGTCTGTGATGTTCATCAGTCTCTCCATCACATTAAACACAAGTGTTGGTTGTTTACTGGGGTGTAGTGGCACGGCGTTCCTGGTGGGGGCGCCACATTAAAGACACTGACTGAGCACCACAAGCTGCATGTGAACACAAGCACTTGGGGGTGGTTAGGATGGACATCCTGGAGCCAAAGATGGTAGATAGGCAGAGCAAGATACTTCATGACAAGCCACTTCCAGGAACCACAGTCACACAGCCAATCACGTCAACGACACGCATATTTATGCAGATCGTAACTGATCCCCACTTTGCTCCCATAGACATAATCTACCATGAAGTATCTCTCTCCGCGTATCTACCACCTTTGCTGGAGGTTCCAGAGCTTTCTATGGTTCTTCTAAAGGTTTGCATAAGTCACAGTAGCACACAGACAGTAGAGCACTTGTTCAGAAGGTTTAGGTGTGTAGCAGCCCAGGGGTGCATCTCCCAAAACCATAGTTGCTAACCAGTTGGCAACTATTGTGGTTGACCACACAAAATTGCATCACCACTGCCAAGGTTACTAACCAAGTGAGCAACTATGGTTTAGGGAAACACACCCCAGGTTCAGAGGAATGTGGTTCAAGAGAGGTCACCGATTACTCTTAACAGGTCCCATTCATGGTTGAAACCAAAACATGGCCTGAAGTTTGAACTTGTGGACCTGGACTTCCACACCATTGAGAGGTTAGAGAGGAGAAGGCGAGTGTGGAGGCTGAGGCTGGGGGCGGAAGTGTTCCAGACCACAATTTCATTCTAGCCAAAACACAGTGCACATTAGATTATTCCTATACACTGTCGCCTGTAATATTCAGTTTACAATAAGATGAGGCCTTAATTTCAGGCCTCCATAAAACATCCTGCCAATTTAAAGCATGAAATCAAAGTCTACATTTTTTATCAAATCAAGTTTAATTTTTCTACAGTTAATAAAGGACAAAAATGCCATTAATAGTAAAAATTAAGGACTTTTATGGTCACTGTAATCAATCCAGCCTCCTTCTCTTTTAGCACATAAACTGCTGGAAGTTTTTTTGTGTGTTAAATGCTTGTTAGGAGGGGTACCTTGTGGCCTTCTGCCTCTGTGTGGGAACACCCCCCTACCCCAGCCCAAGCTCATGAGGTAGGCTTAGAGGGATGGTCCAGGGCTGTGGAGGGTTGTTTGGGGAAAGCGAATGAGTGAGACTGGGTGAATCCCAGTATGTCCCGGCTAACATCTAAACCCTGAACCCTCAAAGACTTCATTAGCTTCATTATTGACTGATTCATGTGAGTTGAAGTCATTTCGGGGGTTTAGGGGGTACACTGGGATTCAGAATGTTGTTCAGAATGAATACCAGTGTACCCTTAAGCATGTGAGCCTGAAATCTGTTGTGAATCAATCAACATTCTTGTTGTTTGATGCTGCTGAGAGCTGTCACTAGGCATAAGATCGAGAGCATTTGGTGTAATATAGACCAATTTAGAGTAACGACAGTTAATGCTAACTGATGGGGGTACAGTCAACTTTGTTTCAGGTTTCATTTTCCAGTGCCCCCAAGAATATTGATTCACACTGAATTTCTCCTTTAAGGACATAACGGAACTAAATGGGCCTGTTATGAAGGTTTCGGGGCTTAGGGCATAGGAGGACATTGTGGTTCAGCCAGAGAGGAGGGTAAGAGGTATGACTAAGCATATTCGGCAGTTGAGGTTTACAGAGCAGAAATTGCTGAGGGAAATGTGTCACGGCACACACAGGTAAAGCACAGTGGAGTGTGAGCACAGACACACTCACATGCAAGCCACAAGTCAATACACACACACACACACCACACACACCAGAGTTCATAATCCAGTCAGTCTGTAGTCTTCTAACATTTCAACATCACCACTAGAGTCAGCCCTGAGCCTGAACACGTTGAGCAACCTCCCCCCCACCACACACCACACACACACACACGTGTCTCTCTTTTTCTCTTTGCATTCTCCTTTTGCCTTTTTGCTCCTCTCTGTTAGAACCTTTGAGCTTCTAACAGTCAGCGGGGGGTAAGGTGAGAGAGATGGAGAAAGTGTGTGTGTGTGTGGTGTTGTGTTGCACGGAGGGGAGCGGAGTTCTGCTTTGAAGCTGACTCGGGTTCAGTGGTATGTGCTAATCTGGAGGGGAAGAGGAGCCTTCAGCAGCAGGTGAGAAATTCTTGGTCTGATCTCTGGACAGCTGCCTACTAACAACCCCAAAACCCAGTCCCTCCCCTCCCCTCGTTTCTCCTCTCTTCCTCTGGCTTCTTGTCTTCCTGCCTCTTTTCGCCACTCTCTCTTTTCTCTTTATCTCACTCCTTTTCTCATCACCTCTTCTCTGATTTTCTACTCATCTTGTCCTCTTTGTTTTCCGTTCCTTCATTTGCTTTCTTCTCTTCTTGCATCATCTATTCTTACACTCCTCCTCACCTCTTTCCCCCTCTCTTCTTCTTGTTTCCACTAGTTCTCTCACTCACTCTCTCCTTGCATCATCTGTCCTTACCCTCCTCACCTCTGTCTTTTCCCCTCTCTTCTTCATTTCCCCTAGTTCTTTCACTCACTCACTCTTCCTCCCTCTCTCTTTCTCTCCCTTCCATCTCCTCTGTAATCTCCTATCACAGTACTGCACTCATAACAGGCCAGTCAAACTCATAGGCAGACAGTAGCAACAAAAGTTCAAAATGTGGAATTATTTTTTTGTACAATTCAGATACATACATTACTGCCATAGTCCAGCATCTCCTTGTCATATTCACAGTAGAAAGCACATCAAGTCTCATTGCATTAGTGGTCAGGTATTTGTGTGTATCTTCGTGCGTCACAGGGGACACAACAGTGGATTTGAGACTTGCGCACGCACGCACACACACACACACACACACACACGCACGCATACTTGCACACAAACAGCTGTCACGGTGGTGTTGGCAGTGGCTTCTATTCAAAGGAGATGACCTGAGGCGCGAGAGGTGCAGAGTCATCGAGTTAGCGCCTTCTCTCACTTCTGATGAGAGAGAGTGAGGAGTCCTCAGGGGTGTCTCACCAGATGTTTCATCAGCTGTCCGCAGTTACATACTTCCAACACACTTAATGCAGTATTAGTCAATCCCAGTCACCAGTCAGTCCATCAGGAGGTTTCGCTCCCGTTTCTGTGGGTTACGCACTGGCTCCATCCTCTTCCTCCACCGGGTTGATGCCAGAGCCGTGCGTGATGCTCGTGGCAGGGGCGTGGAGAGGGGAGGGGATGGGGGCACCAGACACAGACGCAGAGGCGTGGCTGTGGGTCTGGCTTCCGTGCCGTGATTGGCTGTCTAGGTCTTGGATGCTCCCGTGACGAGAGGAGACTTGTTCGTTAAGGCGGGGCATGCTGCCGTAGGGTGGACGCTCCTCTGTGCCGCGGTACGCACAGGACGTGTATCTGGAAAGAGTGAAGAGGACAGCAAGGGAGTTACAAATGAAAGAATGGATATATAGCTTTATTGTCACTGCATACAGAATACAATGACATTTCTGTGCTGTGCCTGAATTGAAGGGCTTGTTTACACATCAGTGAATATATTTTCATCCATTTGGTGCTTTCATTTACATGCAAAGTAAAAAAAAATCTAGATATGCGTTAACAAGTCCTAAGAGTATTTCATAATATTAATACACTGTGTGTGTGTGTGTGTGTGTGTGTGTGGTGTGTGTGTGTGTGTGTGTGTGTGTGTGTGTGACTGCACTGTGTATTGTACTATACATTGAAAATCATGTAGAAGAAAGAAAAGAGTTAAAAATAGTTAAACTGCCTTCCATTCTGAATGTGAAATACTTCTCTGTATCCTTTCTTATGCAACATTCCCATTCTTATCCATCCTCATCAGTGTCTTATGCAACAGGACCAGCTTTTAGAGGAAGAAATGCAGACTAGCTTAAGGCCACCTGAAACTATCTAAGAAGTCTGTTCTGATATCTGGAATTATAGTATTTGGGGTGTTGGCTCTGGGCTGCTGCTGGAACCGCAGAGTTGCTGCTGCTGCCAACTGGAAATGAATGGGAGTTTAATGTAATTTGAAGACCCCAATCGTTAATCATTTTGGCTTTGAAGATGCTTTGCATTTATTTGTTTACACTAGTTTAACATTCTTTGTAATGCTTTTTTTTACCTCCCAAGACAGTCAAACCAAAATCATGTTTAGAGCAAGCCAAGCATGTTATATTCCCCTCTCCCACTCAGTCAAGAGGCACTGAAGCTAACCACCCTCATTACTTCCTGCTAGCTTTGTTGTGAACCATGGTGCAGACGACTATTAAATCTCTCCCACCTGAGGCCATTTTGAATTTCATTTTCAGTCTCATTTGGGAAGCATGGCTGTTTAACCTGCTAGCTGTGGAGCGATGAGCTCGAGGGCCTTCCAACACTACTCCTCACTGAAAGACTCAGCTGGGCTGGATTTAGCGCACAGGTTTTTCAACTTGAGGCCATCAAGCTGTTCACAGTGGCTCCCACGCTTTTAATATGATACTTGGACTTTTTATGTTATGCTTTGCTATCGTCTTCAGTACATCTGAACGCTGTGTTACGTCTGCTGGCTGCCCTGAAAGATTCATGTTTGGTACTACCAGTCCTAGGGCACTGTAAGATCCTAAAACGATCTATTTATTTATTTATGAGGGCTATTATTTTTGTGATTTTAAGATAGCAGCATTCTTGCTTTATCGAGTTTGTGTGTTTGATTAAGTTCTTCCGGACTAAATGTTTATTTTCGCTTTTTATCTGCAGAAAAGTGTAAGCTGAGGAGTCACGAGTCACCTAATGGTAGCTTTTAGTATGGTTTGATTTATGCTTGGTGCCAAAGCATTTTAATGTGGTAGGCTGGTTCTCTTTAGGGCTGGTGCATTTAGCGTTGTAGATTGGTGTGGCTGCATCAGGAATTGGCACAGAACGTTGGTTTTCCCTTGGCATAGAACGTTGGTTTCCCTTCCCTTCCCAAAATGCATTGTGTGACGGGGAAACTGCATTTTTCTTCCCTAAACTACGGCATTATTTGTGTCCAAAATACAATACTCTGCAGTATAGCAAAGTATTTTTAGTACAATGCAGCATTTTTACACAGGGTGTTGCACAGAGTTGTTGCTGTGGAATTAGCAGTTAGCATGGTGGGTAGGTGCAGTACCTGCCCTCCCTGGAGCGCTGCAAGCTGCCGTGGTAACTGCTGACACGGCTGTGGACGCTTCCCGCTCGGCTCCGCTCCTCGTCGGCCATAGCCAGGTGGGTGGAGGAAGCATGGGTGGAGGTCCCCTGCGTCGACGTCCCCCTCGACTTCCTGACGACAGGGGTTGCGGGGTCGCGCAGCAGCAGGGACTGGGCGAAGTCGGGCTCCTGGAGGACCTGTCTGCTCTCGTTCACAGCGCTGCTGCTGGACGGAGGAGGGGAAGGAGAGGGGGATGATGGAAGAGAGAGGGGGGCGGCCGGACCGTCGGGAAGAGTGTGACGGAGCGAGGAGTGGAGGGACAGGGGAAAGGTAGAGGTTTGGGGTGGGGGGAGAGGGGCGAGGGAGGGCAGGGAGATGGCGGCCACACCCAGGGGGAGGGCACCGGGGGAGAAGTTGAGACTGTTAATAGGGACAGGAGGATCACAAGTACGGATGAAGAGTGGGAATAAAACAGGGTTTAGGCTGGGCTGGGCTGGGCTGGGCTGGGCTGGGCTAGAATAGGCTAGGCAAGGCAAGGCTAGGCTAGGCTAGGCTAGGCTACTGCTCCACGGGCACCAGCTGGGGTAGGGGACCAACACTTTCTTTAGGCCCCCAGTCCCCCACTGCCCCCACACACATTCCCAAAGAACCACTCAAGCTTAACCAGCAGACTGGCCAATCACACCACTGAGGGAGAGCGCGCGCACACACACACACACACACACACACACACACACACACACACACACACACACACACACACACACACACTCTCTTACTCATTCTTTCTGTCCTAAACTGCAGGATTGGGTTGGGATTTAACTTTTACAGTTAAAGATCAATAGTCCAAATCAATCATACATACTGTGATGTGTTTACACCCCCCTACAGTCCCCTTCCCCACACATACACACACACACCACACACACACACACACACACACACACGGCAAATCCCTTTCTAACATATATAAAATAACCTCACAAAGCTATAAAAGATAGTACAGAGTGCACCACACACCACACACACACACACACACACACACACACACACACACACAGAACCTACTCTTTGCGTCGGCGACCGTGCAGAAAGCTGGCCCACTCAAAGCAGGTCTTCTTGCTCCCGACCCAGAAAACAGACGGGATGCCAACCACTAATCCCATCAGGTACTTCAGCAGGAACAGCACAAGGTCTGGCTTACCCGTCTCCTCAACCTGCAACACACACACACACACACACATTAGAGTCAAACACAAATGTGCATCTTAAAGAGCATATGTATGTCTTAATTTGTGTATTCTATTGTAGTGAACTTAAGCTGTATTTTCCTAATGTGGTTGTGTTTGCACAGAGAGTTTAAATAACTGTAGGATTGTGAGTCCATTTCGAAAGTGAGATAGCTTTGGTGTGTGTGTGTGTGTGTACGTTCACTCCTTCAGACTGCACAGCTCACTGCTCTCGAACAATCCAGCCTTCTCCTCTGAGCACAAATACGAGAGCAGCACACACAAAGACTACTACTCTCGCTCACTCACTCACTCACTCACACACACACACACACACACACTCCTACACTCTCTCTCTCTCACACACAAACACCTCTGACTGTCTCTGTACTCACACCACCTGGGCACTTAAACTAGTCATGTGAGACTAACGAACTGCCAGTGTGCTGAAAGCCCTTCACCAATGCTGGATACAGACACACACACACACACACACTCACTCAAACACACACTAGAAGTCCTTGGGTGTTCGCAAATAAACACAAAGATGGTTCCCAGGATGCCATTAAATATCTGGCACATCCAAAACACCCCACTACACACACACACACACACACACACACACACACACACACACACACACACACTTCATATTGAAAGAAAAAAATGACTGGCAGATTACCCACACAGAGTAATATTATGGACTTGGAAATCCAACTCGACACACACACACACACAGTTGAAGAGTGCCATGTATGCCACACACACACACACACACACACACTGCAGGAACCTCACAGGGAGCTATCAGATGACACCAAGCGAAATTGAAATTCCTGAGACTAGACATGCTCCACTGGGACAGAAAGAGGGACCAGGGTGGACACACACACACACACACACACAGATTCAAACAAAACCTCATTCATATACTATTCTGAATTTGACACTCTGCCATCTTCACGCCTCTATCACTTCTAATATGAATTCCACAGTTATTAGCCATTGAAGAGTGTGTGTGTGTGTGTGTCTCTGTGTGTCTCTCTCATATTCTCAGTTACAGGGTCTGTTCATGATGATTTTAATCTAAAACAAAAGCCAGTGTCTGAGCTCATCCAGCAGCTGGGCTAGATGATCTCTGTGAGTACACACACACACACACACACACACACACACACACACACGCAAATACCAGCATATATTTTGCTCTGTGGCATCTCAACACTCTTAACAATGACATACATCATGCACAGACATACATCATCCTGTGAAGGGAGACACATGCCACACACACACATTCTTCCTCAGCATCTCTAAGGAAACAGGTTGTGTGTGTGTGTGTGTGTGTGTGATTTAAGTGCTTGTAAAATGTATACCCATTAACAGGGCTTCTAACTCTTCAAGTAGTCAGAAAAATTCTCCTCCCTGCATACAGAAAAGCCAAGAGGGTTTCTGAGAGGCGCGTGTGTGTTTGTGTGTGTGTGTGTGTGTGTGGAGGGAACTAACTGAATCTAGGCTGAAGGCATCACTCTCTCTCGCCCTCCCTGGATTAGCTGGAGGTGATTGAGAGGTGGCGAGAGCTGTTTCGTCAGCTTTCAGTAGGGGCTGTGAGGGTGCGCATGCACACACACACACACACACACACACACACACACACCTTTCCACTATCCTCAACAATATGAAACAAACTCATCCTTCACTCAAATATACTTCTAAAGCAGTCACTCATACTCAAACACACACAAACACAGAATGCCGTCAGCAGAGCTTGACTTACCAAGCCTTCAGATGAACACACAGATAAAGATACAGAGGGGATCTGAAGGCAGTCATCCACACACACACACACTCAGTTAGAAACAGATGCATGGACACACATGCACTCATTCCACCCACCACTGAACCGTTTAGATGAACTCAAACCACCTCTCGTCACACCCACTCTCGCTCCCTCTCACTCTCTCACACACACACACACACACACACACACACAGAGAATCTCAAACATAGACCAAAAGCCATAAATTTGATTTTTTTTTCCCTCCATCACTCCCCAGCTAACAATATATTATTGCATGTCATTCCTAGACATTAACACACTCTCACACATACAAACACACACACACAAACAGTACCTCTCATTTCTAAACCCACACACACACCCAAATCCTTATGTTCAGGTGCTCAGGTGCTTAAGTGAGCTATCCCTAGAAAGAGTGGGAGGACTATGTGGGCGCACACAGAAAATAGCTGGCCCAAAAGTGTGTGTGTGTGTGTCCACAGATTAGAGATACAGCATGTGTACCTCGTCACAGCTAACCTGCAGCAGAGTGTTACAAAGTGGATGTGGGGTGTGTGTGATGTATGTTATATGACAGTGTCGCCGTGTGTGTGTGTGTGTGTGTGTGTGTGCGTGCGTGTGCGTACATGGTCTTGTATCTTTTAACAGCCCCTTTTGACAGTGCTACACAAAGGAGCATGACGTGTGTGTGTGTGTGTGTGTGTGCGTGCGCGTGTGTGTGTGTGTGTGCGCGTGTGTGTGTGTGTGTGAGAGAGCGAGAGAGAGAGATTCTGCTGCTATGACTCCTCTTGGCTACATCTCCCCCACAGGCTCCCTCTACTCAGAGCTTTCAGTCAAGAACACACACACACGCACACACACACACACCGTCTCTCCAGCACTTAATGGGGGGAGGGGAGGACAAGAGTACATGAGAGGAGAAAAAAAAGACAGAATGATGGAGAGAACACAGGAATCAAAGAGTAAAAGTGAGTGACAGAAAAGTGCTCGCTCTACTGAGGAGGTATCTATAGTTAAAGAGCAATAACATCTGAGGAGACTCCATTAAGAGTGTGTGTGTGTGTAGCTAGGTTGTGTGTGTGTGTACTTGACTCTACTTGACACATAACCCTGAGAGGGGCTGAGTGCCAGTGGGGGAATAAATTGGTGCCGCCTCTCAAGAGAGATCTGATGGAGGGGGGGGGGGGGGGGGGGGTCTAGTGTGAATGATGGAGTGAATAAGTGAGAGATGGAATGAAAGGGTGAATGATGAAGTGAATAATGAGTGAGTGATGGAATGAAGGGGTGAGTGATGGAGTGAGTTATAAGTGAGATGGAGCAATGAAAAGGTGAATGAAGAACTGAATAAGTGAGAGATGGAGCACTAAAAGAGTGAATGATGGAGTGAATAATGAGTGAGTGATGGAGTGAATAATAAGTGAGAGAGCAATGAAAGGGTGAGTGATGAATCCAGAAGGGGGACTGATGGAATGACTGAATGGGCAATGAGTGTTGAGTGTGTTTGTGTGTGTGTGTGTGTGTGCATGTGTGTGTGGTGTTGCAAGCGCATGGTAGTCCTTGCAGTGCTCCTTGACCCAGGTGTGTGTGTGTGTGTGTGTGTGTGTGTGTGTGTTCATACCTGGTAAGGACACGGTATGTGGTAGTCCCTGCAGCGCTCCTTGACCCAGGTGGTCTCCCACACCTGTCGATGGCTCTGCTCGTAGAAGAGGCACCCGATGACAGTGAGCAGGGGTACCAGGTAGAGCACGGAGAAGACCCCGATCCGGATCATGAACTTCACCAGCTTGTCCTGGTTCTCCTTCTCCAGTGGGATCTCCATACGCACCCGGTTCAGTGCCACGATGCCCGCCAGCAACAGTCCCACACCCAGCACCACGTCCACCCCGAGAGGCGCCAGCACGAACCAGCGTAAGGTCGTGACGTCATAGAGTCCCACGAAACACACGCCGCTCACGCCATCGCCCTCGATCTTGTTCAGCGCCAAAAGCGTGATGGTCAGCAGGCCCGGGATGCCCCAGGCGCTGGCGTGGAAGAGGAGCGCCTTCTTCTCGATGGCTTCGCTGCCCCACTTGGGCACGGCCGCCAGGAACCACGTGACCGTCAGCACCACCCACCACACGCTGCCAGCCATGGTGAAGAAGTAGAGCGTCATGAAGAGAAGGGTGCAGGCCTTGTTGTGCGACCCCTGGGTCACCGTGGCGGCGCGGAAGGTCGCCGGACTCTCCGCGTTGCACGCCACACGGTCCTCCAGCAGAAAGCCGAGGAAGAAGACGAGCGACACCATCATGTAGCAGACGGCGTAAAAGATGATTGGCGCTCCGGGTAGCGGAATCGCGTCATGTCGATGAGGAAGGTGAGGAAGGTGAAGAGTGTGGCCGAGAGGCAGACGATGGACACCACGCCGATGAAGTAGCGGGCGAAGGTCAGCTCCTGTCGGCGGAAGTACATGCTGGGGCAGGGGGGCGAGCAGTCACGGGCGCCCAGGAAGGAGTAGCCCAGCTCGGGGTCCACCTTGAGCTCGCGCGGGCACCAGAAGCCGTAATCCCGCTGGACGGACACCGGGGGCTCCTCCGTCAGGTTCTCGCTAGTCAGCAGGTCCACTGCACGTGGGTACGACTCGTCACAGTCAGGGAACCTGAGAGAACCCAAATGATGGAGAGAGACACTGTTAGCCATTTACATTTACACAGATGCACTTAGCAGAAACTTATTTAAAGCGACTTGCATTTTATCAACTATCAGTTGTTCAGGGCCAGTCTCCCCTAAAGCAACTTGGAGTTAAGTGTCTTGCTCAAAGGTACAACGGTGGCAACTGGGATTCAGACCCGCAATTTCCAGGCTATTAGCATGCTAGCCAGGTTCTTTAACTGCTACGCTACCACCGCCTCTATTCATACAATCAAATCTGAAGCTAGCTTCAGATGTCCACTCCACAAGAGATATCTGATATGATCATATTCAATCCAGTGTCTGAGGTTAGAAGAAACACAGTTAGAAGTTAGAAACAAAGTTATCCATTTTCAGTTCTTAAATGTACCTGTCCACACCTGAATTCAGGCGCAGGGGCAAGTTCACATCCTGTATTTACTCATGGGTTTTATTACTAAACCAGCCTGAATGGAGTTCAAATGCTGATTATTAAACCAGCCAATAATTGCAACTTTGTGCATGTGTAGATTTTTGGTTTGAAATTATGGTCTTGGGCTTAGAAGACAACAGAACATCGGGCGTACTCTCCATGTACACATCATTTTGCTAAACCACACACACGCACACGCGCTAATGTCTCAGTCCAGGCTGGTGTGTAATGGATATATAACCACCAAATAGGGAAATGCATACTGACATATAGTGCCTGGTGACCACAATTCAATCAATGAATCCCCTCTGGACAACCCTGCCCCTTCTGCCCTATCTCTCTCACACACACACACACACACAGTATTATGTGTGAGACAGTGACCTGGAGCAGTCCATGTCCTCAGGCCAGGCCACTCCGAACATGTCCATGAGCTTCTGGCAGTCGCGTTTGGCGTGGACACACAGGCTACGGCACGGCAGGGACACGCGGCCGTACTCCATACACACCGGAGCGTAGAGCGCACACAGGAACGGACGCAGGTCCGGAGAACACTGCAGGTTCACCATGGGGTGGAATGGCTGCGAAACAGAGAGAGAAGTTTTATTCGTATTTAGAGTATTTTTTAGTAGGTTTTTTAGTCTTTTATTCAAACTTAATACAGATAAGCTGCAACAACTGGTAAGCGGGGTGGGGGAGGGGGTGTAAATGGGGCAGGGAAAGAAAAAGAAAATAACAAACAAAGAGAAAAGGAAGGAGGGAGGGAGGAAGAACGACAGCAGAGAGAGAAGGGAGAAGAGGAAGAAAAGAGGGAAAACAGAAAAGAACTGAAGTGGACAACAGGAGGAAGGGTAGTAGAGGGAGCGAGGGATAAGAGACAGACGGATGGAAAAAGGGAGTGAGGGAGTCAGAATGGGAGAGATGATAGGAGTGAGTGATTAGAATGGGAGATGAAAAGAGAGAGAGAGAGGGAGGTAGAAACAGGGGACAGGAGAAGTGATGGGAAAGAAACCAAGGAGTATGTCAAAGCCAGTTAGGTACTGCTAATCAGATGATGACACAGAAGACTTCATTCACACACACACACACACACACACACACACACACACACACACACACACACATCCATGGAGATCTTGCGCAGCAGGTGGCTGACCTTACTGTCTGAATACCATGTAAACAACCCAGATGACTTTCACCTTTCACATGGGAACCAGGAGAAAACACACACACACACCCACACACACACACACACACACCCACACACACACACACCAAGCGGTCGATAATGGCCTGGCTCGGTCTCTACAGGGAGCTAGTGACTGGCAGCTGAGGACAGACTCAGACAAACCGCCTCTGTGTTTTTCCCCTTTTCTCCGTTTGCATTGAGGATTAGGCTGTAACCACTAGCAACTAAAGAGAGCTGGGTGACTGGCCACATCTCCCGGTAAACACAGAAAACGATCTTCAAAACTTCATGGAAAACACATTGCGTCACAGTTTTTTGTTTGTTTGTTTTCGGTTCAATATATATTGTTGTCTTGTAATGACTTCTAACAGGGCAAGCCGCAGAGCTGTGCACAGACCAACAGACACAGGTGATGTCTGTCAGACTGCACTGATGAGCAATCAGTACAAAGAGCCTCATAGTTGACCTAAAACTACTGAGAAAGAGAGAGAGCGGAGTGCTCTGGTCTCGTCTAACCCTGCCTGTGTCAGACGAGTGAACCAGCGAGTAAGCGAAAGGCACAATGGCACAGGAAGTGGTCCAGCAGGAGAAACCCGATTCCCCGCCAGCGTAGCGTAGCGTAGTGCAGCACAGCGCAGGTTTACTGGGCCATGGGCGGCTCCTGGACGGACTCTTTGTTTCCCGCGGGAGAGGAGGCAAAGCATGCTGGGAGCCAGGGGCAGCTGCAGAGCAGGGGCATTAAGATGCAAATCCCTGGGGAGGGGGTAACAATGCCCCCACACACACCTCCCACCCCACCCTCCCCACCCAGGGCCTACACACACACACACACACACACACACACACACACACACACATACTTCCTGCTGAGGGACTGGCTTTACAGAAAACACTCCTGAGGAAGGCTGGGAGAAATAATGTCCAAAAGAACAAACACACACACACACACACCTTTTCAAGTGACAACACAAACCCATTCTGCCTCCTTACCATCACCCACTGTTGACATGTAGACTGACACACACGTAGACTACACACACACACACACACACACACACACACACACACACACACACACACACACACATGACACACAGAGGCTGTGTGTGTGTGTCGTTGTGTGTGTGTGTGTGTGTGTGTGTGTGTGTGTGTGTGTGTTCCTTCAGCTCCTGTTCTGCTGTCGCTGATCACCAGGCTGCCGGTCCCCTCAGGCACTGCTGCAGCTTCATCGTCCGCTCCAGCAGGGACACACAGCACACACAGCACACACAGCACGGGCTCAGCACCATCTCCCCTTACAGCCTTACTTCTGTTCTCCCCCGTCACTGCCTCCTCTACGAAGAATAACACCGTCTCTAGTTCAAACCTCCCGACAGCTCTCCGCAATGTCACACAACAGGAATATGGATTGATTCACACCGGATTTCTCCTTTAGTGCTGTTCTCCCGTTACTTGCTTCTCTCCAGAGTTATTCTCTCCCATAAGACCTTCACTCATCTTAATACCACCCTCTCCTCTTACCGCTTTGGCTACTTAATGCTGTTCTCTCCTGATAATGCTGTTCTCTCCTGTTACTCTACATGACTCTGTTGGATCTTATAACCTCTTAATGCCATTCTCCCCAATTAAAGCTTTTTGCCCTGTTGAAGCTCTTCTCTTCTCATAATGCTGCTCTCGCTCTGGTACATTATTCTATTCTGTTTCACCCGCTAGATTTTACTGTACTTCCTGTGGATCTTGGTGGCATAACATACTTACACACATATATTACAGCATGTTATTCAAGTAAGAGTATTTCAAGTATTTTGGTTATAAGCGTAGTAATATACGGCCTCATGTGATTTTATTACCGTGGATATTAGTTATAACCCTAGTTATAAACTCTGGTATGATTGTGCAGGTATAACTGTGGGTGACTGGTGACAAATGTAACCCAAACCCTAGCGGCACCACTGATGTGTGCCGCGCTGCGCTGCGCTGTTGGCTGCTTTGAAGTCGGGTTTCAAGTTTAGCCCGTGGCTGCTGCTACTAGATCGCCTCTCCTGTTACAGATCGTCAGAATTACGAGTCACACTGTAGCCTGCTGTAATGAAGGAGCGTTTACACAAGATTTAACTGATAGAACCTCCCCTGCAAGTGCTTACCAGGCTCGAGTGCCACCCGATTCCACTGTGGATGGAGAACATTCTGGAACAGCTGTGATGAAAAGGTCTGGCCCATCTCTGCCTTCCTCTCCCAGACTTAATAAAAACTTCTCCCAGAAGCCACGGGAGGCCAAGCTCAGCTCCATTAGCTCATATTCTTACACTATTTTTTTTCTTTTTTAAAATGAGCTCATAAATTCAGCAGCGCGGTCAATAATAAACCGTCCCCATCAATATTTAGGCTACTCATTAAATATTTACTCTGCTCCAGGAGATGAGGATCAGAGGAAACACAGCGGGCTAATAGTCGTCCCTGGCCACATAGCCCACAGTGTGTGTGAGTGTGTGTGTGCCCTGGACAGAACTCTAGACACACACACACACACTGACTGCTACAGGGATAGAGATGTACAACTGGACTGGACTATACTACACTGACCACTGCTACAGCATTTTCTAACCTAACAAACTCTCTCAGTTCAGACACACACACACACACACTAGCTAAACTGACCACTTCAGTACAGTGTTCTCCATCACACACAGTCTTAGTTCAGGTTCACAGACTGAAGCTGGACAGGACTGTGATAGGGGGATTATGTGCTTTAGCAGTGTCTAAGCCATCAATCAGGAGATGAGGATCGGAAGAAATACAACAGGCTAACAGTCGTTTTGGACCCACACTGTGTGTACGAGTGTGTGTGAGAGAGAGTGTGCGTGTGTGTGTGTGTGTGTTTGTTTGTGAGTGTGTGAGAGTGAGTGAGTGACCCCAGACACACACTGTTGCAGCGATGTACGGGACGATACTCCACTGCTACAGCGCTCTTCAGTTGGACTGGACTGTGCTCACTTCTGTACAGCGTCCTACTAAACTGTCACACACTCTCTCACACCCGGACTGGGCTGTGCTGAACATTGCTGCAGTATAAAAGCCCCATAAACTATGAATCACACACTCTTGCTGTTCAGAGCTGACAAACTTTACCACCTTACACACTCCAACATACCGTGCAAACCAGAAAATCCATAAATAAACACACACACAGATACACACACACACTACAAAGCAGCTCTCTAGGTTTTGTGTGTGTGTGTTCAGTACTCGCACTCTCCTACTCTGTCAATACAAAAGCTCATGTTTCAGCCGTGTGTGTGTTTTCTTAGTTAATAGTGGAAGAAAACAACAGCTTCCGCTTTCATTACTGACATACAGAAGCAATGATGAGCCTGCGGCGCTCCGCAGGTGTAGGAACAGAGCAAGGTGGTACAAACACACACACACACCTGCACAAACACAAACAGACTATTGTGAGCATATACACATTCAGACACAGACACACACACACTTGCAAACACAGACTTTCAAAAACTCACACATGCTTATAAACACACACAAAACACAGACTCTTATGAACACACACACACACACACACACACAGAGTTAAGCTCCCCCCAGGGGTAAGGCTTCCTGAGTCGGTGAAGACGTCTCCTGCTGACTCCACACACCAAACCACCCACCGGTGCCAACCACGCCAAACCGCTGGCATCATGTATGCCAACATCATGCGCCAACGCTGTGCCACCCTCTGTGAAAACAGATTATCACTCATCTTTTTACGCCCCTTGATCTCCACACAAAGCAGCTCAATCCCTCTGTTGTTTGGTAAATAACATCTCCCTGTGAAGATGAACTGAATGCCAAATGGGAGATTTAGACTGTGTGTGTGTGTGTGTGTGTGTGGTGTGTGTGTGTGTGTGTGTGTGTGTGTGTGTGTGTGTGAAGGAGGGAGATTTCCTGTCATGCTGACAGTCAGTACCAGAGGCTATACGTGGAGCTGAATGAGAGAGAAGAGATTAACACTGCTGCTGTCTCCTACATGTGTGGCAGACACACACACACACACACACACACACACACACACACACGTCTCTCTCACGGTATTAAGACATCACCCTTGGCCTCCAGTCTCAACATGTCCTCCATGAGAGAGAGAAAGAGGAACCATCCAGTCAGGTTTTTATGCTCGCTGTGCAAAGACAAGACAAGGCGAAGCGACACAAGACACACACACACACACACACACACACACACACACACACCACACACACACACACACACACACACACTCACACAAATCTCATCAGTATTCAGACACACACTCCTGTGGGAGAAAGGCTGGGAAGAAATGAAAACATTAAGACGACTTCATTAAAAGATCTGGCTGCTGATGTGGCCCTGACAGGCTGTGGGCAGCAACAACACCTGTCTGTTTGGACAGGCACTACAGAGGGCAGCTAAATTTAAGCCCCATGCTTGAAATAGAGTTCTCTCTGTGTGTGTGTGTGTGTGTGTGTGTCTCACTTTCACAACAGGAAAGAAAGAAATGTAGCACAAGCCACTGAGAATGCCTTGACACCTCTTCCAATTTGCATAAGAAACCTGCAGATGAATAAACGTCAGCACTTCTCAAACACACGACAACCAAACTTAAAAGCGCCAGGCGGTCTGTCTGCCTGCCGACCTCACAAACACACAAGCACTCAGTGGCCTCCGGAAAAACAGCCTCTCTGATACACACACAAAGCATCAGCAGCCCCAGTTAGAGGAAATGGAGCAGTACTTGGATTTGGAGATGCTGAATCTTCTGATATCTTGCAAAAGCATTTATATTCATTCAAGTATAATGGCAAATCTCATGTCCCTGGTGTGTAAAGCAATACACACACACACACACACACACACACAGAGAGGAAGCCTCAATATTTAATGCTGTGGACCGTTGGTGCTTCCAGAGCGACTGCGGTGTGTGTGTTGGAGCGTGAAGGAGCGAGTCCCCAGCTGAGAGTGTTTTGGGACGCACACAGCAGGGGCTGGAGGCCGGGGGGTGTGTGTATGTGGGGGGGACGCCAAAAGCTCACAGTCCTACCCCCCCATTTATCCTCACTTACCCCTGTGTCCTTCTTCTTTCTCTCTCTCCCTCTATCTCTCGCGATCCCTGACCGAAATCTGTCCCTCTCTCTCCATCTCCAGGAGTCCCATCCCTCAGCCTCTCTCCCTCCATCCATTCTTTCTCTCTTTCTCTTTCCCTCTCCCTCTCTCTTCCTCTCTCCCACCCTCTCTCCAGAGGAGGCATGCCATCCTGAAGCCCATGGGCACACTTATCGCATCAGTGTCCAACACACTGCATGACATTCTTCAGCATGACTGCACCTCTACATCCCAATACACACACACACACACACACACACACACACACACACACACACACACCTGTTTCAACCTTGCTGCACTCCCCCAACACACACCCCTCCATTTCAATCTGACTCCTACAAAACAAAAAAAGGGCCATGCTTCCTGACCCCCCCCCCCCTCCAACACACACACACACACACACACACACCACACACACCACACAACACACACACACACACACACACACACACACCTTCTTTACAAGACTTTAAGAGGTAGAGGACGGTATCCCCTTGCAAGTGAGCAAGCGGCCGGTGCTGTATCTTTGAGCGCTGACTCAGACCATTAAGAGAGTCTTATCGACCTCCTAGTAGGGCCCTTTCTACAGGAGAAACTTCCAGAATAAAGTGCTCCTGTGGCTCCATTTATTAAATGGGGATGACCTCACCCCATGCAGGCGTGGTAAGGAGGAGTAATAGACCACCACTGAGCCCTGGAGGAGGAGGAGGAGGAGGAGGAGGAGGAGGAAGAAGATATGGAGGAGGGAAAACAGGAAGGAGGAGAAGGAGGAAGAGGAGGAGGAGGTGGTGGTGGAGGAAGAGGAAGAAAATAGCTGGGAAGCATAGAGAAGGAGTAATAAACCACAGAGCCCTGGAGGAGGAGGAGGAGGAGGAGGAGGAGGAAGAAGATATGGAGGAGGGAAAACAAGAAGGAGGAGGTGGAGGAGGAGGAGGTGGTGGAGGAAGAGGAGGAAAATATCTGGGAAGCATAGAGAAGGAGTAATAAACCACAGAGCCCTGGAGGAGGAGGAGGAGAAGAAGAAGGAGGAGGTGGTGGGTTCTGGTCTGAGGTCCTCCTCCTTCCCCACTGGTGCTGTGTTCAGAGGGCTGATGGGTGGAGGTTCATTAAAGCCCACCGGGGTTAAACTCCCCCTCGCCCCAGCAGCATCACAGAAAGCACGGGGGGCGTGAGAGGGGCAACGGGGCAAACGAAGGCGCCTCACACACACTCTCTCTTTCTCTCTCTCTCACACGCACGCACGCACACACACAAATACACACACACACACACAGGGAGGGAGGGTGTTTTTGGCAGCAGGGCAAAGGAACGCGCCCGTCACACACACACACACACACACACACACCACACACACACACACACACACACACACTAAACACCACACAGCCTCTAGCAGATACTCCTCCCTAAAAAACACACATCAATGGATGGATTAAGTTGCTCTGCTTTTTTTTATAAACTCCCCCTCTCTCTCTCTTTCTTTTTTCAACACCCTCTCTGTCAGTCTAACGCAGGCTTCATTTAAACAGAGCTGTGAATGAAGGTTACCTTTGAAAGGCCTGTGTGTGTGTGTGTGTGTGTGTGTGTGTGTGTGTGTGTGTGTGTGTGTGTGTGTGTGTGTGTGTGTGAGGTCGAGGGCGCTGGCTGAGAAGCCCTGACAGCTTTAGAGTCTTTGTGTTAGAGTGTGAGAAAAGCTAAATAATGCTAGCACTCACTCGCAGCTGATGGGGCCACATAACCGGGGGGAAGTAGGAAAGAGGAAAGAGGAAGTATGTGATTGAAGGGTTGAAGGGTGAATGTAGGAAAAAAAAAAAAAAAAAAAAAAAAGCTTTTTGATGGGGCTGCTTATTTAGGACCGTGTGTGTGTGTGTGTGTGTGTGTGTGTGTGTGTGTGTGTGGTGTGTGTGTGTGTGTGTGTGTAGGACAGAAAAGCTGGCAATGTGGTGCCAAGTCTGGAGTGGCTCAGGTGCCTGAGGAGAGAAGGAGGAGGTGGTGGAGGAGGAGGAGGAGGAGATTGGGATTGGTGACTCCTTGTAATGGCTCTTTAAGGCTGCAGGGAGGAGAGAGTGACGGGCTGGTGGAGAAAGACTTGGCTGCAATGTCACACCCACACCCACATTCACATCCATCTTAACAAACTTGGCTGCCATCACACACACACGCACACACACACTCACACACACACACACACACACAACGTGCACAACCCCCCTGTCTTCACAGATATCTCTCCTATCTTTCTCTCACTCCAGCATCATGTAGCTCTGCCCCCTCACCCCAGCCTGTTATGCCTTCGTTCTCTCCCTCTCTTACACTTCTTTCTCTCATCCTCTTTTCTCTCTGCTGTTTTTTTCTGTCTGACATACAATCTTGGCACATATGACAGTGTCTCTGGCTTCACTCTCCCTCCCTCCCTCCCTCCCTTTCTCTCTCTCTCTCTCTCTCTCTGCTTCTCCCTTCATCTTTCCTTTCTTTCTCTCTATTCCTTCCTCTCTTGCTCCTCTCTCTGTCACTCTCTACTTTCTTGGTCTCTTTTTCTCTCTCCAACTCTCTCCCCTTCTGTTTTTCTCTCTCCCTCCCTCCCTCCCTCCATCTCTCCAACTCTCTCTCTCTCTCTCCCTCCTTCCCTCTCCCTCCCTCCCTCCCTCTCTCTCGCTACTTGAGCAGGTGGAGAGCTCTCCATCTTGTTTTACACCTCCTGGTGCCAACAGCGGAAAGAAGCAAGAGAAAAAAAGGCAGCTTGTATGATATTCATGGCACAGGGATAAAGCCACCATCTCTTCCCAGTGGATTAGTCACTCACAGGGGATGGGAGTCTTTAGAATCTGGGATTCCTTTCTCCCATCTTTTCTTCTCTCTGAGCCAGTGTCACGCCACACACACACACACACACACACACACCACACACACACACACACACACACACACACAGACACGGACACACACACGCACACACGAAAACACACAGAGCATAAGGTTCAGACAGGCCTGTATCCCTACTGTCCAACACATGGTGCTCAGAGAGGAAGAGAGCTTCAACAGACCCCGGAGCTCCTGCTTAGCCTGTGGCAAAACACAGACAATGAGACTGACAGCCCTCAGCCCTGACACACAGCTCAGCAACAGAAAACACACTAGGGCTGTCAAAAAAAAAAAGATCATCAAATAACTATTATTAATCTACTAAGATACTAACTGACAGTAGAAATTAGACTTGGATTAGATATCCACTTGCAATAGTATGGCTACCATTTCCAGTTGACACACATATAGTATATTCATACACACTGCTGCAGACAGACAGCCCCTTCTCCTCACTAACAGCCAAACACATGGAACACTAGCAAAGACCACTGAATGCTAACCAAGACAGAGCAACATAATACATCACAATAGGAGCAAACGTGAATAGTTCCGGTCTGCATAAGTCACATAACGTCATCATATAAACTCTTCAATGAGCTTCTGTATCAGCGTATAGGAGCTTGACTCTGGCCTGCATAAAGGGGGGGCTTAACAAACGTTTGTGCCTCTCTCCACTCTTACCCTCTCTGATACTAGTCAACATTCACAACACTTAGCTGGCTGACTGCATACCACTGCTGCTAAAGGGTCGTCACAACCATTTTTTTTGTCACTCTGAAATTGTTGTGTAGTTGTGACCATCCTATCAGGCCCGCCCCACAGCCTTGGACAGAGCTTAAGTATAGCCTATGCAGGACACAGACACACAGCAGCAGCAGCACTGCCAGACATTTTAAAAATTACAGACATTTTCAGTTTCATTGGAAGGAGGGGGGGTTGCACTGTAGTAAGCCTATCTAGTCCAAAGCCTACCAGCTCTGCCCCCTGTCCACTGCCCAACACAGACCTCCAGCTCGGCCTCAGCAAGACACGGCCTAGGACTCGTGCACAGGGCTCGGACAGCTCTGTCTAGGCACCACACCGACACAGCTCACAGTCCAGTCCAGAGCGCAGACAGATGACAGATTCCAGCTAATCTCTCACACTCTCAGCAGTAGCACTCCAACACAGCAGAGCTGAGGAGAGAGACTGGTGGTGTGTGTGTGAGTGTGTGTGTGTGTGTGTGTGTGTGTATGTGTGTGTATCCGCAGTCAGAGTAGAGCAGAGCTGAGCAGCTACTCCACATGGGATTACTTACTTACACCCCAGCAAACGCTTTCAGTCAGTCAGTCAGTAGTATCCCTTAAATTAAATATTACCCGTCTAAAAAAGGGACAGTTTAAAGGCCAGGGCAGATTTAAATTAACCAGCGGAGCTTTTAAACATGGGGTTCAAATAATTTGTGATTTTCTTAATCTCTCCCTCACACATGAGATATGAGTTCCAAAGGCATAGCATCAGTCCTGTTACGACTGTAGTGACTTGTAAAACAGACATCTCATACTGACCAGTTTCATTTACATACTGCACCACACAAATTAAAGCTGACACATCTCTCCACTGACCTGTTCTGAAATCAGTGTAGCCAACAGTCTCTTGCAGCTTACTGCACAATAAGATAGCGTAAAAGTCAATGAAAACAGACTATGACACCTAATGCAGACTGTAGTGGTCCAATACTCGCATGAGTTCTTAATCCACCCTGATCTGCTGATGTTGATTTGTTTACCCTCCCAAAGGATCCCCGCATGCGTTGGTGATCGCCTAGAAAACTGTGTTGCTTAAAGACCTGCTTTATGTAGCCTATATAACAGCCTCATCTAACTGAGATTAAATAGTGCCCATGGCAACAGACATCTTGCTCAGAGCTAGTGTGAGGGACAGGGCCAGGGTGTGGGGTCCTCCTTAATCCCAGAATGCTGCTGTGCTGTGCTGTTGTCAGAAATTGGGGATATGTCTAAAAATAGCCCCGTGTGGCCACCACTGTCTTCCAGGGGTGCCCCCCCCGACACACACACAACACACACACACACACACCACACACACACACACACACACACACACACACACACACACACACACACACACACACACACACACACACACACACACACACACACACCCCTCCCTTGTGCCTGCTGCTGCCCAAAGTGTTGTTGATGTGGCAGAGAGCCCTTATATAACTGTCTACTGCTGCCATCCCCAAAACACTGTCAAACACTGTCAGGTCATTCTGGATCAAACTCCATGTCTCTCTCTCTCTTTCCCTGCCCCCCCCCATCTCCTCCTCCTTCTCTCTGTTGCTCTCTCTCTCCATTTCTGCATTTCTGTCTCTCTCCTCCCCTCTCTATCCCTCTGTCTCTTCATGTCTCTCACTCTCTCCTCTGGGTCTCCCTCCTATCACTTCCAAATCCTCTCTCTCTCTCTCCATCTTCCTCTCTCTCTTTCTCTGTCCTTCCTTCTTACCTTCTCCCTCCCTCTATCTGTCGCTCTCATCCCCCTCATCCTAACTCCATTGCTATCTCTCTCCCTCATACTCTCCCTCCAACCCTTACTCTCTCTTTCTTACACTCTCTCTCTCACTCTGTCTCTCTCTCTCTCTCTCTGTCTGTCTGTCTGTCTCTCTCCTCCCCCTCCTCGCATTAGAGGCCAAAGAGTCCCAGCGCGTCAGAGTGCATCACACATCTCAGTCTCCAGGCCTTATTACTTCAGAGGAGTAGGATTGGGTCGCTAGTTTGGGGCTCTGTGTGTGTGTGTTGGAGAGAGAGAGACAGACATTCATGCTGCAGCTTCATTTAAGGAGTGTTTGTGTGTGTGTGTGTTATTGTGCTGCTGGACTCGGCCCTTGTAACAGCACTACTCCATCTCTACACTGTATTCTGTATTGCCTCTTTCTTTATTGACTTGACTCAGAGGTCACGGATTGGATGTTAGTTTACTTCTCAAAACGAGCGTGACGGGTTGAACATGAGTGTGTATGCATGAGTGTGTGTGTGTGTGTGTGTGTGTGAGATTGAGACAGTGGAGGATTGCATCAAATTCAAGGCACTTATGGTGGCCTACAGGGTGATTGATGGCTCTGCTCCCATCTACCTGAATACTCTCCCGAAGCCCTATGTCACCCGCCGACCGCTTCGCTCCTCTAAGGAACGTTATCTAGCACGGCCAACACCTTGTGCAGGTCAATCCAGACTCTTCTCATGTTTGGCTCCACGCTGGTGGAATGACCTTCCAAGTGCTACCAGATCAACTGATACCCTCTCCACCTTCAAGAAACTCTTGAAGACCCAGCACTTCCAGGAATATCTCCTGGCGTAGATTTTGAGAATGCACTTAACAATTTATACTTAATTTCTTTCATACTGCACTTTATTACACTATTACACTTTCAACTTAAAATAGTGCAGTTTTTATGTTAGCAATATGCACTCTTTGTTAGTATCTTTCATTTTGTTGTAGCTTGAATGTCATCCTCTTTTGTAAGTCGCTTTGGATAAAAGTGTCTGCTAAATGCTTAAATGTAATTGTAAATGGATGAGAAGTGTGTCTGTGTGTGTGTGTGTGTGTGGGATGAGTATGTCTGGTTAGCTGCTGGATGGGTGGCTGTGAATGGTCTGAATGGGAGGGTATCGTGCGGTGACAAGCGGGGATAAAAGCAGGGCGTTCAGTGGCCAAGGGGACCAGAACCAAGATAAACGCCTGCGCTGCACAAACCAATTGGCTGCGGGCAACCCACCAGCACGACTCCACACAATGAAGAAACGCTCCCACAGACTCCCAGAGGAGAGGGAAGGGTCAGGGGGAGAAGTTGTGTGTGTGTGTGTGTGTGTGTGTGTGTGTGTGTGTGTGTGTGTGTGTGAGTGTGTGATAGAGGGAGAGGGAGCAGACAAATGTGGAGTTATTTTCTTAATCTTCGCTCTTTTCACAGTTCTCAGAAAAGGCAGAGCAAAAGAATGTCCCGTCTACCACAGTTTCTCTCCCTCGATCTCATACTCTTTCTCTCTCTCTCTTACTCTCACTCTCCCTCACACACACACACAGTCTAGCTCAGTCTCACCCTCCCACACACACACACACACACACACTCCCACACTTTCCCCACACACACACACACACACACAATCTCTCTCTCTCACCCTCCCACACCGACACACACACACACATCCTCTCTCTCTCCCTCTGCACTCTGTCACTTAGTCTGTCCAAATCCCCCACACAACCTCCATCCCTTTTCCTCTCCATCCTTCTCTGTCATTCACCTGCCCTTGACTTCCACCCCTCTCTCTGTCTCGCCCCGCCCCTTCCTCTCCTCCCCTCTCCTACCTCCTCTTCTCTTCTCCACTCTTCTCCTCTCCTCTTTTCTGCTCTCCCTTTTCTCTCCACCTCTCTTCCTCACCTCTTTTCTCTCATTTCCTC